>VZTL01050608.1:0-76318 GCA_013400535.1 Scopus umbretta | reverse complement strand
TTTCTTTTTCTTTTTCTTCTTTGATTCGTCAGTTAACAAAAGCTTTTGAGATGTTGAGTGCTGAGCTGTTTGGTCTTCTAAGAACTTGGATCCTTCTGCCGTGGGAAGACAGCCGCGTGGAGTACGGCACGCGGGAAGCAATGAGTGCTCAGGAGGGAGGAGATGGGGGGTGTCTGGCGTTTTATAAAGCGTGGCTGCATCGGCTGCCAGCTGGGAGAGGTCGTGATACCGAAGGGAGTGTGGTCCCACGTGTTAGGGACCTTGAAAAATTAGCTTTTCTCAAAATGTCCACCATTAAGGACACATTCAGGGTCGCGGCGTTCAGGCTGGGACAGTTCCACTGCTTTCAGTGCTTTGAAGCCGTGAGAAAATGTGGGTCCCAAACGTATCCTCTCTGTCCAAGGAGTCGAAGAGCTGGGGTCAGAATGTGAGACGTGAATCCAGGCAGTCCCAGAATAAAACAAGACGTGTGAACTCTCGGGTTTTGAACCAGCCTAGGAAGCAAAAGGCACTGAAAGAAAAAAAAACCTCATCCCATCCATGCTTGATAGTTTCCACAGGTAAAAACGGGGTAAATAAGCTCCTTTAAAAAACAAAACAAAACAACCCAAAAGACAGCAATTTGTAAGCGGCTGAGGTTTCTATTCTGTTACAGAAAATCTTCCCCTCACCTCCAGTAGTGGTTCTTTTTATCCTGCTGAAGAATTCTTCATTTTAAGGATAGAAGAATCTGCTGTGGTCTTACGCTAGGACTTATTAAGAACGCAGGCTGTGTAGGGCTTCTCCGTGTTAGAAACTCCTGCTTTATTTCTTTGTGGTTTTATTGAGTCAACCATCTGAGTGAGCAAAGATTTTAATTCTACCTACCACAGCCTGATTAGGATGCTGTTCAGTATCCATATATAGAAAAAGATTTTCTCTCTACAGCTTTTACAGTATGAGATGGACCATTTACTTGAAAACTTTTCACTGACTCTCCGGAGAAAAGGCTGTCTTTGAAATGAAAACAAAAGTGACTGTGTTGTCACAGCTGTAATGTGTGTGTTCTTCTTTGATCCCAAATCAGAACCTAATTTTTGGCACCCTTAAAGTATTCTTATTAACATAGTGAAATATTAAAACAATAATAGTTTTGCATATATTGAGGTGTATCCCACTGCGTGGGCTAGATAAAATCTTTAAAAGGGGAGGGGAAAAGGTGTAGGAGTTCAAAATACATTGAGTTAGGGATGAGTGATCCTACACATGGATGCCTTCCCTCGTTTTCCACAAGTCCCTACGCTTTTTATAGATTGGCACCTGGGAAGAAAACTAGAAAGGGTCTGTCTGTGCCTACCCTGTTTTTTTTTCCTCAATCTGACTGCTGCTGGCTGCTGTAGGGAACAGAAGTGGCTGTTCAGAATGGCTGACCAAACCTTTGGACTGAACCTGGCTAGGGCAGGACGTGAAATGACTGCTTCGTTATTCTTCTTCAGTTATTTCCAGCATGGTGCAATAGTTCAGCATGAATGCTGTTTGGACAGAAGATGTTACGTAGGCAAGTGTTTGCACGTTTTGCTGATTTGCAAGTCTGAACACATAATGGAATGCTTAAACTTTGGGTTATTATGTATAAATTACTCCCTTATCAGGGTTAATAATAAATGATATAAAAACGAATCAGCAAAAATTTCTGTGATTTTTGTTTGTTTTTCACAGTCCTTACATGGTGTTGCAGTTTCTGCTGTTCCAGAACTACCACTCTTCTATACTCCTATCGATTTAGTAGACATCAGTGTAGAAATGGCTGGACTGAAGTTTCCAAATCCTTTTGGCCTCGCCAGTGCAACCCCTACTACTAGTTCTTCAATGATTCGAAGAGCTTTTGAAGCTGGATGGGGCTTTGCTGTCACTAAAACATTCTCCCTGGATAAGGTAAGGAAATATTTTAAGGTATATTTAGCATGTAACCGTTTCTTTGTATATTTGAAAAAGCTGAATCTTTTTGGGAATGGCACTATTAAACTTGGCGAGCAAAAAGATAGCAGGGAAGAGTATGGTACATTGTGTAGGTCAACTAGTCTGGGAGGTTCCAAGAGGGCGGTGTAAAGGTGTCACAATTTCTGGGTTTATTTGCTGTTAAATTCTTCCCTTTTATTCCCCAACCTTTTAATACTAGCCAACTAGCGAGGGTAATAGTCCTTTTTTGTTAAACATTGCAGTGACAGTGTTTTCCGTGAGGGTTCGGAATGCAAAGGGAATGAGTAACAGCTTTATCAAGCAACTCTTGAAAGGCGGCTTCTGTGCCAAGGACTGCCAAGATAAACCATTGAAGCTGAGCTGCAGTTGCAATGTGATAATGTGGGTGTGAGCCTGAGACTGGGTGTGTAGTGGAAGAGAAAGATGGAGGCAACATAAAACAAGCCTATGAAGGGAAGAGTAGTTGTGCTGACGGTTCGTAGTACAGTGACATAAACCTTCAGTAACATGTAGCGGAAGAGGAAGGAGTTAGAACTAAGTCTTGAAGGCTATGGCTCAGTATGGCACCGAAAAGAAAGCATTTTGTATAGGTTTAAAGTGAGCAGTTGCTTCTTGGACCTCAGACTTGCATTCAGGATGGGTTTCCTGTTACTACATTCAAAATGGTGAAATGAGACGGAGCAAGAAGTTTAGACAGTGAAAGAAAACAACAGTTTCGATAAATGTATTGCAGAGAAAAGAAATGGGATTTGGGCTGGGATGTCAATATAGTGTGGCTTGTGGCGAGAGGAGGAGAATCAAAGGTAAATCCTTGGGTATAGGCCTGAGTAACAGTGACAAACAGTAGCGTGGGCTGAAGAGGGTCTTTGGGATGAATTCGGAGACAAGGAGCTTTTCTTCTTGGTTCAGAGAGGGCATGTAGAAGTGTGCTGATGGATGGAGACCTGAGCAGGAGAGAAGAGGTGGTTGTATTACTCTGCCACCCCTACATGATTAAGCACCGTAAGTGAATTAACTATAGAGGGTGGCCCTCTAATACGAGGAGGGTCTAAGGACAAAGCGCTGTATTACTACAGCATACTGTAAAATACATCAGCCTGGCTTCTGCTGCCGCTTACACCTGAAGCAGCCCTAAGGAAGTAAGTATTTCTCTGGACTGCAATGGAGATTCCAATCTACTTCACAGGGTTTCTTATTAAAACACTTTTTAGGACATAAATGTCATTTAAGTATGTTTACAACTGACTTATGTGTATAACATACTATCAGCTGTAATTACTCAGTGCCTAGGCTAAAGGCAACTCATAGCAAGTACTGAGATTTATTTATTTATCAGTTTTATTGCTGGTGTGCTCGCAGTCCTGCCAGACTGCATGCTGATTACTGTGTATCTCAAGAGCTAAACAGACGCTGGCTGAGTTCCAGCTTGGGTGGGAGTTCGGGAGGAAAGACATGCATGCTGTAGGAAGTGATGTTGGTACGCCACTAAGCAGCAGACTCTGAGTCATTTCTCAAATGGCGACTGCAACGTGTTCCACTGGATGCCATGCTCTGGAGGTGTGACTGGGATGGAGATCTTTCAAGTGAGAGGATTGCTAAAAGCAAGCATCTGAAGTGGCTGGGTTTTTTACTTTTTTTTTTTGTATTTGTTGTGATAAGATGCAAAATATTGCAGGTAGTATTTATTTTAAAGAGAAAAAGTTCAGAAAAGTGCTTTGGAAGAGCTCTGGTCCAGGGATCATTATTTCTAGCTAAGCTTTCTTCTAAAGTTCAGTAGGAAGCAGTAGTCTTTCCCTGGTGCCTAAACTCTCGAATGGTGTGTTGCTGTGTGCAGTAGGACTGCGTCCCACCCAAGTACTACCGAGTTTTTCTACTATTGTATTCTTCCCAGTAGCTCACTTCCCACAGGTGTTAAGCCTCAGTATTTGTGACATGATTTGAGATGCTTGGCTGCAAGGTGTTGCAGAAATAAAGTTGCTTTTATTTATAATAGTAGCATGGTAATTAATGCTACAAAAATAAGTATTTCAAATGGGAAGAAAAGCTCAATGAGGTACAGCAGTTCTTATGTGAACAGTGAGTACTACACAGACTGCTCTTATTGACTTAATGCTAGAACAAGGAGTTGGTAGAGAGTTTGGAATAATGTAGGTTGGCATAATGGGCTAACTTTGTTTTTTTAAAACTTAGCTTCTGATTATGTAGACATAAATCTTGTGCAGTGTTCAGCAGGGAGCAGAATGCTCTCTTGGGCCACGGTACGTATGGAAGTAGAGATATCAGACCGAGCTGTCCTGCCCAGCTAGTCACAGCTAACTGCATAGCAGGACCAGGAGCAAAGATTTCTTGATCTAAGCCTGCAGAGTCAGTGGGAGGAGGCAGAGCTGCTCCCCAGACAGTATGGTTCCCAAGAGTGGAGCAGCTTCTGGAAGGAAGGAAGCTCGCTAGACACAGTTTTTGGCAGCCAAAGCTCCTCCACTTCAGCCTTGATTGTATGTGATACAAGCAGGATTCTGTGTTCATCCCTCTTGCCACCTTGTTTTATCTTTCCTGGTTAGGTTTAACTTGTGGGCTTCCTTCTTGTTTGCAATAGTTAAAGGCCGAGCGTAAACTGCCTGTGTGGCAATGGGCAGCTTAGCAGCAGGAGAAACGCTCCCTTTTCCAGAGCAGATCACTGAAGTCACCGCTGTGTTCAGCCACTGATGGGGAAACCAGTGACTTACCTGTTGACCATGGGCGTCCTTTGGCGCTTCCGCAAAAATGACTGATGCGGGCTAAATTTGAGTGACATGTGGCTAGTGAAAAGCATGTACAGCCTAACCACAGATTTCCGTGCATTAACTACCCTGGGATGGAATAAGATCAGAGAGAAAAGCAAAGACAGATCTCGGAAGAAGGAGATCCAAGGACAGAGGTGAAAAGTGCTCGGGCTGGAGAGCTGTGATTCTCATAAGACGGAAGATTCATTTCCTATGAACTACTTCTCCTTTTCCCTCTTTCACTACCTAGCACAGAAAACTCTTCTAAAATGCTAAGCTAGGGATCCCTGCAGCCCATGAGAGGCCGTACGTTCTGGTACGGGTGAACTGTTGGCTAGCAATGCTGCCGTTCGTGTCCCTGGACCATAATTTACTCCCCCAGCCTTCCCAACCCTCATCTGTCTTGGCCTCACCTCGAAAGCATCCCATGTTGCCACAGAGGGAGTTAGCATAGCACTAACGGTTTCGTGCCGTGCTCGCTCCCTTCTCAAACACCCACAGCCTTTGCTGCATAATTGCCTTCATGACAACCGGTGTAGCGTTTTCTGTTTGTAGGGTGAGGATTTCAAGTGAGTGATTCAGCAGAAGTTTGGTCTTGCGTACTACTGTACTATTGTTGAGACACCAAAAAAAGCTAACATGAGAAATAGCTGAAACGCCTTCAGAGTGTTTCTACCTTTACGTATACTGCACTCTACATATTTTAGAAGGTACTGGGTATTATAGCCTAATGCAAATAGTAATTATAGGGTACCGTACCTGTTTGTGTCTGTAGGTATCTGTGAGGGCGATAGTGACTTGTAGAAGTTTATTTACCAAGTTAAACATCTTCGCACAGCTGCTGTAGTATCAAGTAGATTTGATTTCTTCCAGAAGTGAGAATAACTGCTATTAAAATGGACTATCACTAGGAACGTCAAACGGTAGCAGAATAAAAATGCCCCTTCACACACCTTTTCCTACATTCACGTCTTCCCGTCTCGGCTGCAGGATCAATAGCTCATTGCTCTGAGTTGGTTCAAATAGTATTTCTGACTTACTCGGAGAACTCTGTGCCGCAATGTATTATTTGTAAATTCTGTTGGCAAGCTATGGATGGCAAATGGGGGAGCTGCATAACCCAGGGAAATGGGGGAGCTGCATATCATGGAGTCCGCAAGAAATGAATACCAATTATTACCTCTTTTAGAGCTTAGATAAAAAGAAAGCTACCCGCAGAATGAGAGATACTGCATTAATTAAACAAATGACTGCGAGTGGGAGTTTTTTAGTGGGAGTGTTCTTCTGGGCTGGTTTATTTACTTAGAATGTATTAGTGAGCATTGTTTAGTACGCAAAATTTGCAGTAAAACCTGTAATCAGAAAGTTTGTGTAAGCATCATGTCAAAGGAAGCCCGAGGTTGTACGAAGCGTGCACATCTCTACACCCTACCCATTGCCACAGTGAGAATTTTGTAGCAGAAATTTTGGGTTCATCAACTGAATTCAGGCTTTGTTGCGCTCTCACTGCATTGTATGGGCTGCTTAGAAAGAGGAAAAAAACCAACTGGGGCAGCAGCAATGTTTGCTCGGATTTTTAGATGCTTCCTTCACTTCTAAAATTTAATTCTGATTAATCAGATACATCTGTCTTTATTCTGTTGTGACATGCATTGATTTGTGATGCTGTCGCTTTCAATAATGTGGAAACAGTTGCCTTTATTATGAGAACCGGCAGAAATCAACATGCAGACTAACTTCATTTTTAATCTTTAATTTTTTTTTGCTCATTATATATGGAGCAAGTTGCATGGATGATTTTAAAAACAAAACTACAATTAAAACTAGATTAAATTTGAACGAAACCATAGTGGAGAAAACTTTCGAGTCGTAATATATGTTTATACAATTCACTGATGTAGATTTTACAATGCATTTTCCGAACCATTTCTAAATTAAAACCATTGCTGGTAGAGAATTAATTAATTTACCCAGGATATATCGCATTTCTATGTGCTGTTATTACAATATACATATTCAGGCTCCAACTGGTTCTCTCCGTACGTTTGCACTGTGTGCACCTCGCTTCATAATTGAAGGTGGTAAAAAACCGTGGTACAATGATGCATTGTTTTC
The DNA here is from genome assembly GCA_013400535.1 of Scopus umbretta. Taxonomy (NCBI): domain Eukaryota; kingdom Metazoa; phylum Chordata; class Aves; order Pelecaniformes; family Scopidae; genus Scopus; species Scopus umbretta. The sequence goes on along the minus strand of VZTL01050608.1, from coordinate 69,485 downwards.
CATAACATTAGTATTTCACAGAAGTGAATCTGTATTACAAAACGTATATTTTTGTATGATATTACAGCATAGTAATTTAGATTAAACTAGTTATAATTTATGGTGCCAAGCCAAAAAGCTATTTAAGATGCATTAAAATGCAGAACCATGACATTTGAAATTCTGATGTTCTTAATATGACAAAGGTTATTCTATGGAGTTTTGCTATAATATGAAATATTAATATTTCACAATACAGTTTTGATGAAGTACAATTTGCCTAGCTTGCATATGATAAAGAAATTAAATGCTTACCAAGGGAGTTCAGTGAGAATTAGAGCCCTGCCTGAACATCTGCTTGAAATGTTATTATCCTGTCCTACTGACAGCATCGCTCCCTCATTGTTTTTCAAGATTGACAGCTGAATATTGTACTGATTTCTGCAGCAAATATGTTTAGGTGAACTTTGTTTCATTTTTTAGGAATTTAGAACATGCTTTTGATTTCCATCCTGTAATTTTTTTTTTTTTATACTCTTGACATTTGTAGATGCCAGATTGAGGTCTAGTATGCTGTAGCAAAGACAGACCATTGACTTGCAACGAAATGCCAGTTGATATCTCAGTAAACAGAAATATTACTATTCTTTATTGTGTGGTCTGTATGAAAGCTGTATGGGCTTTCTTTGGGGAGACAAATGATCAGATTGTTAATGTCAAATATAAAAAGGACTGTTTGCCTTTCTGCTAAATAACATCAGACAACTTTTATTAACTTACATTTTTTTGAACAGAAAAATGGGCATTTTGCAGGATTCCTTAGCATACAAAGCTCCGTGAGTTGAACTGGTTTTTGTTTGGACAAATGTTAAAATGATTATTATTGGTCTTAATATTCTTATGAGCTCTTTATGAACCCTATTTTTTTCCATATTTCTGAAAGAATTTGAATACGAAATACCAGCTTTAGTGTTCCCCAGTTTTTACATTTTTAGATCAATGCGTAAAATTAGCAAAGTTTAACAGGGGAGGTAAAAGACTATTCTGGGGAAATGCAATAGAATGTAATCACGATTTTTTTAAACGCTGTAGCTACGACATTGTATTTTACTTGACTATTTTTATACAGAAAATGTTATTTGGCTACAAAAAAGGAACAAATCATTCTGCGAATCTGAGTAAGTGGCAGGAAAACTGGTTTTCCTCCTTTTTCCTCAAGAAAAAGTATTTCTCTGATATGTTCAACTTAAGGGCCAGATCTCATCTCTACTTATAGAATCATAGAGTCGTTAAGGTTGGAAAAGACCTCTGAGATCGTCTAGTCCAACCGTCGACCCAACACCACCATGACTCCTCTCCCCCTGACCCAGTATAAAGAAGCCCGGAGGTTCTCTTTAAATGCTGGTAACTTTAATAGCTTCAAAATTGCTGTCTGAGGAACTGGAGAAGACCGCGTTTGACCATTCTTCCTCCTCAATCCGTACACCTGGGACGGTAGGGGCTTGGCACATCTTCACCCGGGAGGAATCCTAGTCTGGAGAGCTGTAGCACAGCTTGAACAACACAGTGAAAACAGAGAGGCCAGGACTGAGAGCTTTAACCAAGTCATTCTTGATAAACCAAGTCCCGTCCTACCACAGCTGAAGTCTGCAGCGAGTAGATGTACGCCTTAAATTGTTGCAGGCGTGCTTCCTGACACCAGTGAATTTGCAAGTGAGATAGTTTGGACCATTTTAATAATCTGGTTTTACCATTAGTAAGTCTGGTTATTTGGCCACTTAATACTTTGAACGTTGAAGACAATGAACTGCATTTTTAAAGCACAAATTTAACAACTATTGCTAAAAAGTCTTTCTCTCACTTTGTGATTGTATTTATTACTTTAGAAATGAAAAATTTTTACGAGTTCATGGTAAAAATTAAACCTCTGGGCAAATATTGAGTCCCGCTCTTCCCGTAGCACTAAATATGGCAGAAACGCTGCATTTCTTCTGCAATGAGAGCCACGGCACAGAGTCTCTCACGGAGAAGTCTGTTATCTCAAGGCGTGGAGCACAATGTGATAACTCATCAGTGGAAGGCAAAGAGAGATCTGTCACGCAGGGGTGTGAGTGCTGAGTCAGTCGAGCTCATCCATGCTAAAGGACAGCTTTTTACAAACAGAGGATCAGCAAATTGCTTTCCATATTTTCTCTTTTCCCTCCATTCACCCTCATGGGGCAGAGTAAGCTTGGCTGTAACATCTATGTCTTCTGCTTCTTGAGCTCCTTCCATAAGTTCCGTAGAATCTTTAAGCCAGCAATGACATATCTTCCTTGAAGCTGGACACGAGAATCTGGCCATCCAAGGTAAAACTATATACATACATACATATATATATACACACACTCACACAATGGATATGTATATAGCAAAACTGGTTCTTGGTAGGCTACAGGTTCCTCAGCTATGTCGTTGTCTCAGGATTTGTTTTCCCTTCATCTGCTTGGTTTTTACACAGTATTTAGAGATTGTTTCTTTTTCATGTCTTTTTCTTTCTGGAGCCAATGGTTTAAAACAGTAGAGCAACAGTGCGTTAGTGTATGCAAAGTGTAAATTTGAGCATTAACCTTGAGCTTGAATATTTTAGGCAGCTTATATGTAAGGGACTTATAAACCAGTCTTGTAGGTAGTTCTTAATCTGAAAACTCTTGCATATTTTAGTGAAACTCATTGTACACTTAGAGCGGCGTAACTGAGAAGCAGTTCCAGTGAAATTTGGAAGAGAGTAAAGATTGCAATGCTGAGTGTTTTGCTACATAAGCCTTTCTGTGAAAAATAGATGCCAAAAGTAGGAGTGTTCATTCCTTTTCAGCAAAATATGTGTTCTGGAAGTGACCAGTACTTAAGAGAAGATGTGATTTCTATTCACAGCGCAGCTATTAGCCAATCAGTCAAACAAAATGGATGCAAATTTTACCGTTGGCTAAAAATCGGAACAGTAGTTCTTTTTATGTTGAAGAAGCTTCTTTTGCTCTTTACTGCCTTGGCTTTATTTACCTCATTCTTCTGAAAATATCTGCAAATATTTAACAAACGAGAGAGACAAAGAGAGCGCACGTGCATGGTTTTCCAAAACTGCTGAGAATCTGCAGCTCCCGATGGCTGTATCTGAAGTACTCGACATTTTTGAATATCACATCCTGAATAAACAGGATTCTAAAAAGCAAATATGTAACATACTTGTGTACCGTGTCATTCAGGTATCATTTTCTGTAGCTGTTTTGTGTGCCCTTGGAAGGTCGTTGGTAATCTTGGCAATACCTCGTACAATTTTGTGTCAGAAAGGAATTCAGCTGAAAAGGCAGTTGCAGTGTAAGCTAGAAATTGCCAAGTGTAATTCTGAAATTTAGAATTTTCACACTTAAGTTTCATTCTCAATTCAGATTTGTTGCAGACGCTTCTTAGTATTGTGCTTTCTTCAAAAGAACTGAGTGCATATAACTTTCTTAAGTGGCTTTAATGCATTTAATAATTTCTTAGAAAAAGCTGTAGTATATTTTTCTTAATAGTTATATTTTAAAAATGCCTATCCAAGACAATCACAACATAAGGCTGTATTTAACATTTTGGACTTTTCTTTAAATGACATAAACTCCCCTATTTTTTGGAATTGTCACGATGCACTTTAATAGATAACCACAGACTTTCAGGAAAAAAAATGAAATATTTATTTTGCCATTCTAGAATTCAGAAGTTTCCCTCCAGCCAAGTCGCTGACTTTCCCTCATCCCCATTTGGTTAATTGCGTGTGTCGGGGTTTGTTCTTTTCCCTCATTTCTACATTTTCATTATAAGAAAATCCAGCATGCAGTCCAGCCTTCAGTGGGTCTACTGAGATCCTGGAGTGGAATAGAGGAAAAGCGGTCTTTATGCTTCAGTTGCTCTCATTTACAGTTCAACATCTTTGCTGAGGTCTACAGTCAGAATCCATACGTGAAGTAGATAGCTGTGGTCAGATGTTGGCTTCTGCAAGAGCCTAGGTGACCTTTGGGAACCCACCTTTGCCCACAAACATTATCAGGTTGTTGTGGTTTAACCCGGCAGGCAGCTAAACACCGCACAGCCGCTCGCTTGCTCTCTCCCTCGCCCGTGGGATGGGGGAGAGAATCGAGAAAAAAAAGTAAAATTCATGGGTTGAGATAAAGAGAGTTTAATAGGACAGAAAAAGAAGGGAAAATAATAATAATGATAAAATAATATACAAAGCAAGTGCTGCACAATGCAAGTGCTCAGCACCCACTGGCCGATGCCCAGCCCGTCCCCGAGCAGCGATGGCTGCCCCCCGGCCAGCCCCCCCAGTCTCCATAGGGAGCACGATGCTGTAGGGTATGGAATGTCCCTGGGGCCAGCTGGGGTCAGCTGTCCTGGCCGTGCCCCCTCCCAGCTCCTGGTGCCCCGGGCAGAGCAGGGGACGCTGGAAAGGCCTTGACTTAGTGTCGGCACTGCTCAGCAACAACTGAACCAGCGCTGCCTTATCAGCGTTATTCTCATTCTACATCCAAACCACAGCACTGTGCCAGCTGCTGGGAAGAACACTAACTCTGTCCCAGCTGAAACTAGGACACAGGCTGTGAATGTATTGGGGAAGACATGCTTCCAGCTTCGTGCCTTCTCTCCTGGGCACCAGCTAGTTGTTTCTTGCTTTCAGCTGTGCATGCTAAACGGCAGCCCTGCTCTTGGATGAGTGCTTTTCTCCATTTCCACCAAGAAAAACATAAGAGAGCTGAAGCATCTCATGCAACAGCTATTGCCCGAGGGTTCCCAGTTGGACCATGCAACCTTGCAACACCTTTGCAGAAACGTGGTCCCACGTTGACACTACATGGACGCTCTAAAATCAATGTCAAGCATGTATGTGGTGGTGTATAGCTTGTGTTAAAAGTTTGCAGACATAAGCTGAAATGATATAACTAGCTCTAAACTGGCATATGTTTCCACACACGGGTTTGCAGGGTTTTAGCTTAATCGTTTTTCAAGGGATTTTTGGTTTTACCAGTGTAGCTTTTAGGTAAAGGCAACAGGCTTCTCCTAAATGCTCGAGTTATCTCAGGTCTTGAGTTCCCACTTGGTACGTGAAACTGGTAGGGCTGTGTTTAACATCTGATTTGCCCACACAAGAAGTGAAGAAAGCAAAGAGCTGACTTTTTCATCTCATGGTGATATAATTGCATTTACTCCTGATTGACGTTGTTGCAAAAGCAGAATGAAGTCCCATATGTTTAAAAAAAGTGATAGGTTCTTATGTTAAAATACCTATTCCTAATGCAAATACGTAAGTGAGTGTATTCTAACTAACGTTTCTTCTCATCGTTTGAGTTTTGTAACTATCTAAATATTTTACTGTAATAGAGAATGTGGTTTTATGGGACTCCATCCTTCAGTCAGAAAGTGTAGGATTTTTGTGAATAAATCTTCTAGAGTTAATTGCAGCAGGAGACAAGTGTGTCCATCCCATGAACTCTGGAATTATTACGTTAAGAATTGTCCAAAATGCTCTTGTCACAGCTAATTGCAAGATCCAATTTTGGGGCTGTAGAAAAAGGAATGCACATTTTTAATATTCCCTTAATACACATATTATGATTAATATTATGATTATGATTAATTGTACATTCCCACATCACGTATTATAAGGGCATACAACTTCAGATTTGCGTGGAGGATTTCACACCACTTCAGAAACTTATTTCTGCTGAATTACACTAATGTCGTTGAATTATTACCCAGTATTGACTTTTTATACTTTAAAGCTAATCTACTTTGACTTTCCTGCTGCATTTTGGACTATGAAGTGGTTAATTACCATGCTAGCTATAGCTTTCAAAAGCGGTTATCGGCACCTTTTCACTGTTCTTGGCCATATACTTAAACCTACAATATGTAAGTAAGTTTACAAATGATTTTTTTTTTCCGTTAACTTCTGCTTGCCTGACTTCTCTGATAATTCAGTGGAATATGTGAGTGTTCCAAAACAAATATTCCTAAAACATATTACAAATGAAAAAAGACCTAAGCTAATGTTAACAGCTGGATGGTTTGTCGTTAGCAGCTGACCTTCTATTGCTAGGGAAGAGAAAGTCTTGGCTAGAAGACAGTTCAATAAGTGAACAGGCTATATATTGATTTTTCTCCCTCTTGCCTTGTCATGCAATATGATTTCCCTTCCCGTGCAAGGGTTGCTGTCGTACGGGATGGGGCTGGGATCACGGTCGTGGAAGCGTGTGGGAATGTGTAGACTAAGGAAGGCTGTCACAGCAGTCAATAAGATCTGAGAGGTGTTGACTAATTGCCTGCTAATTACACAGTAAATTGTCTAATTAAGCTGATGGTTAATTAGGGTACGCTCGCACAGCAGTCTTGTGGAATTTTTGTCTGATGTCTGGGAAGCAGCTTGTGTAATTGGCAAACTGGTAAGGACTGGCAGAGAACATGGCTGGGACGCACGCTGCCAGTAGATGACAGAATAAGGATGCGTTTGCACAAAGGTTGTCATGTGAACACTGAGGGGTTTGTTAGCCTTCTCCAGCTACGTGGCAGCGGGCGCCACGAGAAATTTAGCTGAAAGCTGCTGGGAGCTGTAAAGAAGATAAGGTTTAAGTGTGTAATATTAGAAAAGCAGTGACACGTGCTCTTCTCATATTTTATTCGGCACCTGGACTTTAGGTAACTCAACTGTTTGCTAATAAACACAGAGTATCAAAATTCTCATGGGAAGAACTTCACCAAGCTGTGCAACTGGACCGTGGCAGTAATTATTGTATTCTGACCGGTTTAGTGGAGTCACAAAACGGTACTGCTTCCCAGGATACTCTGTTTGTATGGCGACGTTGAAAAAGCATAGCCGTTAATAAGGATGCTCGCCAACCATCATAACCATCATATGTGGCATTCTGAATCCTCATTAGGCATCCCTAGATGTGACAGAGTATGAGCAGGTCACAACGACGCTCTGAATTAAATGTGTATGCGCTATGCATAACGGTAACACGATGAAGGAAAGTATCTAGATTCCCGATTCTGACCCAAAGCCGATGGCAACTGTTGGGAGTATAAAACGGTGAGAAGCTGGACAGTACAGGAGTACAGACGCCAATTCAGCAAAGCCTCAGTTCGCTGTGATTTAAATTTGTGATTCAGTAAAATAACGTGGTACGTGCACTCCCTTAACGTTCATTCCAACTGTAAACTTCCCACGGAGTCAGCGTAGCACGATTCAGGATTGGGTCTTCGCGGGATGCCGAGATTTAATTTTCAGCTTTTTATCGGCAAAATCTTTTGTATATCAAGAGTTAAACCAAAGAAACTATGTGTATATGTATGTATTTATTAAGAATGTTTTGATGTCACTTGAGCAAAGTGAAGCTTAGTATCCACTTGCGCTCTTGGGCGGGATATATTGCTTCAGAGGTCCCCATCCTTTTACTTCTTAGAATTTGCAGTATGTGGTTTGGGCACAGTGTCTTCCTGGAACAAAAAAGAAAACAGACTGAATTCCAGATTTGGATTGCTGCTGAAACTGTTGATTTTGTTTTATTTTGTTCTTTTTAATTTAAACCGCAAATATGTTTCTTCTCCCATTGAAATAGATTTATTTTTTTTTTAAATCAAAATTTGAGGGTGTAAATTGTGCTTTCTTTGAATTAATGAAGCCATTTTTATTTTTATTCTGTGATCTTGCTGCTTCTACCTCCCTGCACCTGCACAGTTAATAATGCCTTTACGTAGCACCCTCTACGTTGTGCATTTTTGTTTATGATTTTTCCGTCAAAAATAATTGAGCAAAATCATGGTGCGCCAAGAGTATTCTCACCGTGCCAGTCATCAGACACGGGACTGCGAACACTAACGGCCTCATCTAGAAGGCCTGAAACCTGCTCTGAGGGGATTATAACAAAACTCGTCATGTTGCTCCTCTGTGTATATTTGCACAGAATAAACCGCTATCAGCCCCCTGCATCAGATTCTGTGAATTGTTGCAGAAAAGGAAGGTGGTGTAATTCATCGAGTCAAGTCAAAACCATACCTTTTTCCACATCCATCCGCACAGGTGCACAACCGAACCTCTTCCATGCATTTTTCCTTACCGATTTTTCAGGCTTATGCCTTAAAAATATTGGTGAAACTATCCTTTTTGTCTCCGACAGGAACAAAGCTCCCTTCACCAGCCAACTGCAGGGACTGAAAAAGCGTACGGTGCAACCATCACACTTGCTTTCATTTACTGTCACGGGGCAGCAAACGGCTACGTTGCTAATGCATTGTATACTCTGAAGACAGAGAAGGGAGTTCAGAGGATAATTGTTACCTTATTATGTCCTTCAGAAGGAATTTCTGGCACATGCTATTGCAATTTATGATTTAATACATCGCACGCACATAGACAAGGATGTTTCTGGTACTTCACATGGTATAGTAAGTGTACGTATGCAAAGCCCTATCGCAACGTCGAAATCTGCAATAACAAAAAATTGTGTGGCGATAATGCTGCTGCTAAACAGCATCGATTACCGATGTTTTTGAGAAATCGTGGATTTGTAAAATGCATTAATATTTTCGTATGCAGCGGTAGCTGCATCTTCTCGTACATCTGTGCTTTATTATGGACCCGCTCGAAAAACGGAAACATTTCCCAGATGCCCCTAATGCGTTCTTTCCCAAAGCATCTTCGCTGTCCGTTTTCAAACCTCACGCTTGAAAAAATGGAGTCAGAGGAGCCTGTGGTCGGTGTTCTGTTCCGGTTTATTGCCTGCGACGGTTCTCTCCCTGCGCAGTTCAGGAGGGTTCCTGTTTGCCACCCTTGTATTTAATGTGTATATCAAGCCATAGAGAAGGTTTAGTAAAGTGACATTGATTGAAGTGTTTTCAATATGTCGAAACTCAGCTTTATAACTCTCGGCTGATTTAGCTTGAGCAGTTGATTGCATTATTCAGTGTTTGTGGGAGACTGGGGCATGGTTGAGAGCATGCTGAGCAAAAGTCAATCCAGACAAGATAGGAGTAATGCTGGGATCGTTAGAGGAAACATCCAGAGGCTACAGCAGAGAATTATCAGTCCTTCCGGCTGAGGGATGTAGTTCCATTCCCGGCTGTAGCTGCAACAGCAGATAAGAGCCAGGAGCCTGCACCCCTTTTATTTTCTGAACGCCGGCCTTGCTAAGAGCATCCGTGCTTTATAGTTCAAGATTAACCTACTGCCAACGCACGCTATATGGAACTGCGTCTTGAATCTATCCAAATATCGTCAGTGGCGACAAACTTCACGGCGTGAAACGCCACGGAGCGCCTCAGTGGGGAATTAAAAATGCGCCCAGCCCGTGCTGGCTGTTTTGGGTACCCTGGGATGGAGGGGAAGGAGCTGCTTGGCAGTTCATCCCCACACGGCTGTTGCCTGAGCGTGGAGCTCTTCCCCCGGGGTGATCGGTAACGGCCGGAGTCTCTGAACTCCAGCACAAAATGTAGAAGAGCTTGTTTTCCCTCCTTAACTTTGCAAGAATTGAGGAACGGGTGAATATGGGGCTCCTCATTGCTGCTGGTTTTTTATTATTCCCTCTAAGTTTATGTTGCTGCCAAGAGCAGTGTTCTCGGAAGGTCAGTTGATTGCTGCTATTGTGTGGGAGGTATATTTTAAAGACCGCCAGGAGTACCTGGCATAGATGGTTTCACATGAAGGTAATGCAGGTCTCAAACACATAAATAAACAAAAATCTTGCTTTCCTACATTCTGGGTATATTTAAACTCAGATGAATTTCTCTGCTTACATTAGTGGACTTTTTCGGTTGATAGCCAGAAAAGTTTTGTGCCTTTAGGGAGAGCAGAATATTGGAGTCCCCGTCCGAATATTTTTAGAGTACGCATTTTTGAGTGTCACTTTTTTTTAATGGCTATACTTTTGTCATTTCTTATTCCGGGCTAAAAATCTGCATTTATCTTGGGCTAAAATTGAACAAATCTATCAGCCAGAAAATTCATAAGGGAATGTGACTATTTTTTTCTAGAGATAGAAAATTTAGCCTGGAAATGCAAACTTAATCTTCCCTTTACAATAAAACTGTATGCATCCCAATACATAGTTTTTTTTACTTGCGCAACTTGACCCTCATAATACCATTTCCATTTTCTTTTCCACTCTAACCCTATGGTTGGGGAAGTCTCTGAAGGTATGTGAGAGTGAGAATATATTTGAAAGTAAAGGATTAAAACTGTGAATCAAAGAACATCAGTCTTGCAACTTGTTTCTTATGCCCCTCTCTTTGGGACTGAAAGCGATGCTTTGCTCCCGTAACAAAAATTGCGTACCTGGAGATACATAAGCTCTGTCTCGTGATGTGTATGTCCTTGCTTTTTGGGTGGTTTTTTGCTTCTTGCATTCCTCCCTTAACTTAATTTAAAAAATGAGTGCCAGAGAGGGCAAGGATTTAGTGAGGTTTAAATTACCGAACGAGAACGGTTTCTACACAAAGAGACTGACAGATTTCGAGCTCTGCTAAGAATCTGTCTGACGGTCGGATTCATGCAGAGGAGAGACTCACTTCTGTGTCAGACATCCTCCATGTGTAGCTTGCTTCAGTTGCGTTCAAGGGTTCACATTCCCACCGTGCCTCTTCCTTATGTGTTTTCCTTATCCTTCAAGAAGTCTTTTGTCAGCCAGCCATTCCTGCTCGTAAAATGAGCTTTTATCACGGGCAGTGGACCAGCCATTCTTGTTTGTTTTTTTTTTGCAGGATGCGCTGGACTGCTTCCCGTTTCTGATGGAGATGTTGGAACACAACATCACCTATATTCCCGCTTTTCTCTCTCTAAAGCCAGAGTTCGCAGTGTGCTCGCTGGTATTCAAAAGCACGACATTAGCGCCTGTTTCAAAATAATGCGACTTAATAGCATAATTGAGGGTGTAGTATTTGCATTCAGCACGCATGTTTACAGTGAAGTGTCTTGATATAGCTAAGCTCTCATGGACAGAAACATGAAGTGCAACAAAGAAAAACATTTTTTTTTTTTTTTGGAAGTCATGGAAATGAGAGTTGTTTTATTTGAAGAGATCTGATGTAAACGTAACTGGGGGAGGGAAGGCAAACCAGCGTTTCTAGCCAATCTGTGCCTGCACACATGTATCTCTTCTGGCTGGAGCTTTCCCCTTTGGTGCCATTAGCATTTTCATTTCAAAAAACGACAGTCTGCAGTGGAAGCAGTAAAAATGTTCAACCTGTGCTTTAAATTATTGATTTTTTTGAATATTGAAGCTGTATTTCAAACGGGTTTTGTTCGAGTTACTTCTGGGTAGAAGGTTCCAGAGGTAATTTGATATCTAAAAGCCTCTGTATTTCAAAGCCATTTCAGTCTTTTGAGTTCCTTCAGCTGATCAGCTGATTGGGTGAAATACCTCATTGTCTTCAGAATTGCAGGCAATAGATAAACTGCAGCTCAAGGTTAGCACGTAGACTCGCATACAATGCTCTTGGTGATTTATTATGTGTACTCAGTGTCCAATCAACTGACAAAAATAGCTCATTTATTTTTAATGCGGTAACTTATCTTCACTTAAAAAAGAAAAAAAAATCTTTTGAGATGCTAGTATTCACAATTTAGATGGGGGAACTCTGTTAGCTGTATCGCTAGGTAATGACGTGTAATTAGAATTAGGTGAGTTCATGGTATAGGATCTAGTATGTGTAAATGGAAAGTAGAGGCACAGGTTTTCATAGCCAAATGGTGGTGTATTACTACAGAACAGAACGGCTGCAGTGAGAGAGAAGTCCCTTTCAAAGAACTGCAGTACCAGCAGCGCTCACGTTTATCTGGGAACGCTTTCGCAAAGGGCTGGGGCGCGGGTGGTCGTACGCGTACCATGGGTAGGGAGTTAGCCATTCTCAGCATCCTGCTAGTCACGGGGGGAAAAAAAAAATGTAACAATGATATTACTTTAATAAGGCTCAGATCCAGCAATGAAGCCGTATTGGAATGCATATTGGAGTTCATGGGAACAGTGAAAATGAAATTAATTGCAGGAACGGGCCCGGTTAAGAAGTGTAATTATCACTGGTGACACTAAATATCATAGAATAATGGGATGATTCAGATTTAAAACAGACAGTTCCTTTCCCTTAAGGAGGCTGTGTATTAAAGAGTACCAAAATAAAAGAATGTTTCACTAAAGTATGAATTATGCAAATTCAGAATTACACAACTTATTTTGCAAATATGCATATATAGTGCATATATGTGTATATTAAATTCAAATGCATGAAGATAAGTCATGAAAAGATGTGGGGCATAAAGAGCTTATATAATGCCCAATTGGTTTCCCTCCTACAGTAACTCCAGTTTCTGTGATTGTCGTTTAAGAATTTGTCAAAAAGTTTGTTGATATTCTTGGGATACTGCACTTCGGTGGTTTGCATTGTAGTTTACAAAATGCCATTTAAATACCATGAGGATTAAAGTTTCTGCTGTATCACTGTGCGCAAGGAATTGTCTTACCCTTGCTGTTCCTGGATGTGCAGCGAAGAAGCCTGCCCTGCTCTGTGCTGGCTGCACAGACCAACGTTAGCTAGGGGAAGGTTGTCTGAGATAAGCCGAGATGTAAAGAACCAGATTCCTACTGCCTCCACAAGCAGAAACAGGCGATCCATACCTGCCTATATACATTCTTGTTTTGCACGTTAAGATAAGTGAGCATTGACTATGCTGTATAGATTACTCTCCATACCTGGGGATACAACTTGGGGCTAGAGAAGAGAATATCAATAATTTATGGCTGCGGGGCGGAGTGCCGGATCGCTGTGCTGGGGAGCTCTCCCTGTCCTGATGCAGACTTGGCTTCGTTGCTCTTGGCGTCCGACTGCTCGTGTGGTCTGGCATGTGTCCGCAGCAGGTACGTCCTGTTCCTCAGTGAGGTTTTGCAGTGAGCTGTGCTTTAAACTTCACAGTTCTGCGGTGGGAAAAAGGATGGGAAGACAATTCCCTATGTCCTGTCTATCGCTAATGCAATTATCCCTAATGAAGGATTTCTTCTGGGGTGAAAAACCATATTTCTCCTTATACAACTCTCTGCGTGATTTTTTTTATGTTTAGCATCAGAAGGCTTTTGAATCCTTGTCCCACTTTTAAATCGATATTCTGTTGGAATAAACGAAGAGCCTGCAGGTCAGGCTGCCCTCTCTAGCTGAGGACAGATGTACTCTTAGCAGTCCCGTTCTGAGCATGCATAAGCCTTTTGTAGCACGTCTCAGCTGGCTATGCCATTAACAGCGCCAGAGATCGCCGTCGTACACTTTCTCACACCCCTGTGGCAGCAGTCGTGGGAACATTTACCACAGAGTCCCCAAATGAAACCCTAACTCCGTTGTAGTCTCTAACAACCACCTTTCAATGGGATGGACTTCAGGTTGACCCTATCTATGTGTGCCAGCTGGATCCTCTGATGAGCGTATTTACTTAACTGACAGACCTGAGCAATGACTCCAAAGAGTGCTGGGGTTTGGGACCCGTTATGCATTTAATGAGAAAGAACATGGCCAGCTCAGAATATGTTTTGGTTTGTGTTGTTTTGTTTTTTTTTCTCAGTGGTAAACAGGAGAATCGTCTTGCTAGGAATTTCCATGTATCATGACTACTTTCTGTTCTTACAAGAATATTTTAATGAACTTGGCTTTTTTTGCTTTATTAAATTTGTGCTTTATGTCCCACGGGGCTGATTTTTAAAAGCCAATAGGACGTGTCACTTTTCCCGGGCATTTAAAAAAAATTAATAGGCAGTCGTTAACTTACTGCTATGAAAACTTCAGGTGAATCTGGAGGAAAACCAGACTTGAGATTGGGGCCTCTGTGTCTGCCACAAGCAGATGGGAACGGGAGCTCGTCCTTTGGCATAAAAATTCTATGTACACTTCAGCTCTTCTCTACGTGGATTCTTTTCTGTCAGAGAAGTCAAAACACGTGCAAACACTGAATGTTTATTTATTTAGAGCTCAGTCTGGAAAACTAGAATCAGCCCCACAGGCTGGAAGTCTCCGCTGTGAGACTCTCGAGAGGAAAAAGTAATGTCTCTCTAGATGATGCCGCCTACGTGTGGTGCCTCTTGTGGTGACTGATGGATCAACACACAGTGCTCCCAGAGACCAAGGCTGGCTCTGCCCTTCCGGAGCACGGCCCACCCAGGATCTGTGTTCCCAAAGACCCTCTCTGGGATGTACACGCGATGCCCCAAGTTCAGTCTCAGCTTTCTTGCCAGAGCTGTACTGCATCCTCATCAGTCATAGCACGTTATCATCGTTCCATGATTCAGAGGGTCAGGAAAAAACTGTTAGTCGTTACAAAAATGGTAACTAAGTCAGGATGATAGTTCAATTTGGAGTGGAAGATTTGAGATTCCTTGCAAGTTGATTCATAGGAGAGTAATTTCAAGAGAGTGTTGTCAATTATTTGGTTTTCGTCATATAGTTTAAATCTATTCTGATACTATTTCAACTACTTTTATGTCTATGATGTTAAAATCTAACAATTTGCATGCAGTGCTCTTATGTGTGTCCCCATTCTGGTAGCCAATACAAAGAGGAAAATACTGGTTTTATTTCATGGGTTTTAAAGTAGATGAGGCCTCTAGCAAAGATCAAAATCTATTTTAAGGAGCCTGTCTAAAATTTAGTGCTGAAATAAAATCGTCTTGAATGTCTTACAAGATGTTAAAGTGCTGAGTTAAAATTCATTGGGGCTGATATTTTCCTGGTTCGTTTTTCCCCACCATTATGTTATCTAGAGCTATGTATAATCAGGCTCTGAGAATGGTAGGTGGCTCAGCCTTGCAATCCCTGCTCACGCAAAAGACCTTTTGGCTTCAGTAGGACTTTTGCATAGGAGAAGGTAAAAGGGGTATGTTCAAAACAGAGTTACCGTTTCGGAGCGCAGGTTTTCAAAGTAGAAGCGCTATGGCTAGTTTATCACTGGATTAGTGTAAAACAAAAGTAGTCCCCTACTGAAATCCTTCCACCTTCCCTGTGCCCCTTAATCTATGACTTGGAATTGTTCAGTGCCACCTGGAGAACCGATGCTTTGAAAATTATAGGACTAGCTATTTAAATAGCTTCCCAAATAGAATTGGTATCATTTCCTCGAATTTCTCACCCCTAAATATACACAAATGCTAATCAATGTTTATAGTATTTAAGCATTCTTAATCCTAATGGAAAAAGAAAATGCTGCAGGTAGGTACAAGACATACCTCAATATTTGCAATTCATCCCCAGCAAAAAATTTAAATACATGCTTTAAGGGAGTCATGGATTCTCCTCCTAATTACTTAATCCAGCAATAAAAATATTTTGGATTATACAGACATTTAAATATAACTTTGGTGTTCTGTAACTCCCTGATGTTGATTCTTTGTGCAAGAATTTTAACGACTCTTTAAATAGGATGGTAGTGAAAAGATTTTTCTTCTTGATTATTGAAGAAATCATATTTTTCTTCCCTTAGAGGGAAGCATCTATTCTCCCCTCCTCCTAGGAGAATATAATAGTCTTGATTTACTTATAGCAATCTAGAGGAAAATATTTTAGTGATGGGTCATGATTTACTAACGGAGTTTTACAAAACAGCGTCTAGGAACAGCTAGAGGTACATTGATTGTACGGCTTCCCTATGAGAAAACAGTAATTAAAATCATACCACAGATTCTATCAGGACATGTTAATATTTAATTAGGCAATAAGCGAGCTTGGGACAGGTGTCCGGAGTTGTTGACAGGAGCTTTGTTAATCCATGTAGCATTGTCTCTTAAATAAATAGTTACCTCCTTGCTTTTCTCAAGTGTGAAGTTCCATGCTTAATTAGCAGACATTAGGATTCCTGTGTTAGAGTGTTTGTTTCTTTAATTTCCGTCTGTACATCGAGTGCAAAATCCTAGATGTTGTGGGCTTTAAAGAACCCATTTTCTCATTGTTTGCTGTTTCTGTCAGGGATTTTGTTAGAATTATGAGACTACCTGCGACTCTCTCCCGTTTTTTATCTAGAGGAGCTCATTCTGTGGCATTATGTGTCTTGGCTTTCAGTTCATCCCTTTAGGAACCTGCCGCTACTGAAGTTGCCCCAGTGCCTTCTTACGCTATCTTGTTTAGCAATTAGAAAACAGTATTAGAGAAAAAAAACATCGAGTTATCTTGAGCAATGGCGTTTGAAAAACTAAGTTAATTTGGCCTCCTCTTAAAATGTAAGAAGAAAATCCATTCGTATTCTCCTTGTAAGCATAACTCCTTTAGTGACTCTCCCAAACTTGCTGCTGCAAATGTGTCATGTAATTCTTCCCTCTCTTTCCTGGGTGTTACCTATTTTTTTTTATTGGGTCTTATCTATGTTGGTTCCTGCCCGGTTTTCTTAGACTCATACTTTTCAAACTGCCTTTTCCTTTCCGTTGCATGGCACCATTCAACAGTACTTGTCTGGAACGAAGCCTTAAGAATTGCTGCTCCTTTATTTGGTCAGTTAAGTACATTTCACAGCAAGTTTTGACCACTGATTTGATGATGATACTCCCCAACAGCTGAAAATGGACTAATATTTTTAGATGCCAAGGGTAAGCATTATAAACTGGACTAGAATATTTTAATTATTGTGCATTGATTTTCCACCTTTGTGAACATACACAGGTCCTCAGAAGCCATGCCGCAGACATTTCACTGTAGGATGCAGATCAAAAGCTGCAATCCACATAGATGTTATACTTATCCATGTACTCCTATTTTCTGCCATTCCGTTCCCCTCAAATCATTAGCATTGCAACGTTTTGCTTGCAGCGGAGTAACAGGATCCAGCCTCGTCATGTTGATCACCTGTGAGCATCTGCTCTGGGTTATTATCCAGCAATGCCTCGTCAGTATTTTAGAGAATGCGAGTGGCAGATACAGAGTTTTAGGTTTTTCGATAAAGCTCATCAGGTACTTCATCCAAGCTACACAAATAATGCTTCATTGACACAGAGATAACTGGTAGGGGAGTAAAACTGAGTTTTTCAACAGTTTCAAAACATTCTATCCTAGTACCTCGGGTCTTATCTGTGCTGTTACGACACAACATTCTGTTTCACTGTAGATAGTCTCGAGTATCTCGCTCCATATAGTCTGAAGGAGTGATTTCCGACAGATCAGTTTTATTAGTAGATCCCAGTACAGTCCATATAGTACAATGAATAACTTCAGGTGTATCCCTGGAGCTGAGGTTACTTAAAGTTCTAAAGATGGTGTGCTTTTTTGGTATTTTGAATTCTATGCTTCAATTAAAATGGCAGGGTTGACCATTTGCTCCTGACTTACTCATCAGTGACTGTTTTTCATGGGGTTGTTTCCTGGGAGGTTCAGAGCACAGTCCAGCAAAAAATGCTGCACTCTGAAAGCTCTGGTTGTTTAATTAAATGGAAAACTAAAAACCTTTCGACAATCCAATATTTGTGCCAAGGANTGCCTCAAAAAAAAAAAAAAAAAAAAAAAAAATAAGGAAAAATTTTATTTTTTTTTTTTTTTTTTGGTTGGAGATTGTGTCATTTGTCAGTTGTGGATAGAAAATTTCTAAAGACCTTGCTACTAGATATTCTTACTTTGTGTTTTCTGCCATGCTTTATTCTTATTTCTAATTTTCTTTGTTAGCTGAAGAATATCTTTTCCTCTTCTTTTTTTTTTTTTTTTTTCCTTCTGCTACAGCTTGTTTGCTATTTGTTTCCAACCATTGGGAAAGCTTGCTCTTGGAGTAGAGAAATTATATTTGTTTCTTAAAAAAAACCCCAAACAAACAACAAAACCCCCCCACAACCAACGCCTGAGAAATCTGCTGATCAGCTTCAGATTTCTTTCTCACAGAAGCCTGGGATGTTTAAAGACGATTTTCTGTTCTTGTGGCCTCTCACTGAAAATGAATTAATGTTTTGAGACAATTACTGAACATTTTTCTCATCAGTCAGCTAAAGCAACCATTCATCGATTAAGTAGTTTACTGTATCAAAACAGTGAGAGCTAAGACTCATACACTGCAAAAATAGATCCCAAAGTGAATGCCTGAATACAGATACAACTTTCTCTCAAGACCTGAAAGTCTACTTCTCTCTTCTTCTATGGGTATAGTTCTTGACCACAATGCAGTTTGACAGCAGAAATTTAATCATGTCCTACTGCTTACGCCTTTATCAGAAAACTGATCAAATGGGTGCTCACACCGAACACGAGCACGAAATTTTTCAAATGTCCTTCAGGTATTTTTTTCCTTTCTCTTCTCTCCCTCCCTCACTTCCCTGTCTCTCCCAGAGAAACTGATATAAAGCTGATGAGAATTTGGATTTGCTTTGAAAGCATCTTTTGTTCAAAGGCTAATTTTAACCTTGTGATAAAGATTGCTTTTTGTATTCTGTTGAATGTGATATCCGGTAATTGTTTGTCAAGGCAAAGTGCTGTAGGACATAATACACTTTAAAAATGATCTTTTGTAATTACCGTACAAATGTCTTTACATTCTAATGTCTAGAAAACAAGCAAATATGTCACAAATAAGAAAAAATATTAAATTATTTAATTTTAAAGTGTTATGGATTTGTATTATGAGAAGGTTTTTTTTAAAAAAAACAAACCTGCATAAGCAAATGTAATTGTAAACAAAGATCAAAACTTCATTTTTGTGTAAAGTATGTAACTCGGCTAGAAAATATGTATTTTTACATTGGGCATAAGCATCATAGTTACGCTTCCAGGTTTTTGTACTTTTACTCGTAATTTCTCGTGCTTTAGTCTCCTGTTTGAGTACTTTAGGGAGCTTTAGTTTATAAAAGTAGGACTTCTAGCGAAGCCCTCACGTATGAATTGCCAAAGATTGGGGGATTGCTGTTGTTTTAAGAAGGGCAGCAGACCATGGGGATTGTCCCAAGATTATTCTAAGGTAAAGAGAGTAACAATTTGTTTTAATGCTCTAATCTGGTAAGATTATCTAAAGAGTTTGGGATTTTGCTGTCTTGATCATAAGTTATTGGTAGTGATGGCCCACTGTCTAAAAAGTGCATTGGTAAGAAAGGTGGTGTGCTGAGCAAGCAGCAATGATAAAAGCTGAGGTAGAAATTAAATTCCATGTCTGTAAATTTTGAAGTTTCTCATACGTTCTCATGGTTAAATCTTAAAGCACTAATGAGACGGTATAGAAAAACATCAAATACATGGTAACTAAACCTCTAACTCGTCATTTGTCTTTCACACAATATGAGTGCTTCAGCAGTTTTTCTCCAAAATCCTGACGCATTGCTTTTTCCCTTATGGGGCTGCAGTCTTCTGTGCTAACTTATTGATTTGGAAAGCTAGCTTCTTGCTAAAGCTGTAGTGTTAAATTGGTTTAATAAACACAAATGGGATAGTTTAATGTTGTAAAAACATTTATGAGGTAACGGTCTACTTTTTTAAATATAGTTTGCATAACTCAGCTTATTCAGTCTAGAAAAAGAGTAGGATATTAAGGAAGATTTACAAGCACTGTTTGTACTCCAGACTTCTGGGATATAATATATGTACAGATTTGGGTACTTTCATCTTTGCAAACACATGACAAACAGCCGTCAAAAGACAGATAAGAATATTTTCTAAAGTATCCTTTTGCCCTCTATAGCACACTAGATCTTGTACGTAAAAGCTGAAGAAGGGTAATTTATAAGAAACAGCAAGGATCTTTTTCAAGACCTGTTCTGTGCTCGTGGAGGCATCAGAACACTTAGGCTTAAAATCGCCAACGTGAACAATCCTGGAAGGCCGAGGAAATAGTAGGTTTTTAAATTCTGTTCTTATTTTGGTGAGAGAACTTGAAAAAATAATTCTTTTACCTCATTTGATTGTTACATATCTGCCTTCAAGAGAAGGAAAGCAGCGAAGAGGAAAGAGAGGGCTAGGTCTAGACTTCATACTACTAAATTTCTCGTATCTGGTGCTGGAGAGATTAGAGCAGTTTCTGCATGGTGGGATGTTCTGAGATAAGTTTTTCTGTCAAGGTGGTTTCAAATTTTAGAAAATGCTCCCGTATTCACTGAGGGAAAGAGGAGGAGAAAGTGAGGAAGTGACTTTGTTGAGGTTTTGTAGTCATATGGGAAGAATAAAGTCTGGCCTATTCCCTCAATAAAATAAAATGCGAAATGGAAGTCTTAGGAATTCAACAGCCGGCATCGTGTGCAATGTAACAGTGGTGTGCGCGCTGGAAGGTGCCAGTGCCTACATCAAACTTGCTTGGGTAGAAATTGTAAGCAAATTTACTTCCCTTCCTCCCTGAGGCAGTAAGTCTGGCAGATAAGGTCTTCATGGAAATTAGTCGTTAATCTGCGTGCTTGTACCTGATGGAATGGTTTTGGTTTTGCGGAGGTCCTTGCTGTGGATTTAGCTTCCTGGTAAAAGGAACCTGATAAGCTCAGCTGGGAAAAATTCTGAGCTTGGGGAAATTCAGGAGAGCAAGTCAGTGCTTTGGGCCTCAGAAGAGGAACGCTACAGAGATGTCGCAGTTCTGATGGAGGAGAGAAGGTGAGGAACAACTCGGAAAGGACGTATAGGAAAAGTGCTGTGAGAAATGGTATTGTTGCTTCAGGTTTCACTTGCCTTTTGTGGATGGTTAAAACTCCAGAAGGGGTGATACTAGACACAGTCTGGCTAGACAGCTGAGTCACAGAAGAGGCAAATCATCACAAGACCTTGAGTGAGAGTTGGCAGGGAATTATGAGGACATAAGTCTGTGATGCCATTCGTATCTATGAGGGTGTGCAAACAGCAGTGAGCCAGATTTCCAGAATGCTTTATCTACTGCAATATTAGGCAGAAAAGGGTGACGTCTCCTTCTCCTCCATATTTTTACATAGGTGAGAGCGTACATCAAGTTCTAGTGTAATTAGAGGAAACTGTAGGGAAAACTGAATCTTGATGTTGGGGGGTTGATTGAAGCATTTAGAAAATAAACTCTAAAAACGTTTCACAGATACTGGATTTTGAAATCTTTATAGCCTTTTCAGTACGTCTTTGAAAATCTGGGGAAAAGGAGTACCTCATAATTTGCTTAAATACCTGCATTTTTCAGCAATGTGTTTGGTTGTTCAAATAAAGAAGACGGTATAGTGAAAATAGTAAAGTAGAACCTTACATTTGGGCTTTTTTTACGTTGCGGTTTACTGTCTACTAACTTTAAGTATGCTGTTTTGAGATACTTGACTAGAATTACCTTAATAAGGTATTTATTTAGATGTCTTCTTCACAAAGAGGCCAGTGTGGCTGCCTTGGTGTTCCTATCGACGATCAGTAAGTAGTAACACCAGGAATGCACAGATGCATACTCCACTTGGCAAGTATAATGCCCACCCTCCCTAGAAGAAAGAAAGGTCAAATAAATTAACTTTGTAAAAAGTAGTAATCTGCTCATTGTATTAAATCTTTTTGTCATATTAATGAAACCAAACTGACAAAGGTCACTAATTCCTATCTGCTTTTACAAGTTAAAGACGAGAAAAGCTTAATTTGAAGTATGCGGTGACTTTCACTGACTTTGGGGGCCAATGCTGCAAGGCAAGTTCACTGTGTCTCGTAGGAGCCTCTGAGAGTGGAGAAAACACGTGTTAACATGTGGTATAGTGTGATTAAATGTATTTTTAAAATCCCAAAATCTTATTTGAAACCTTAATTGCGCTGCAGATATTTACGTCGCAGACCGCCTGTACGTTCAGGTGTGAATACTTGTACAACGGGTTAATACATGAATTGAAGGGACAGTTAATTCATTTTCTTTCCATATCCCAAATATAAATGCCTATGTGTTCTCATAAGCAACTTTATTATTTCAAGTGTTCATTAAAATACCATTAGCTGTAATATTTTGGGAAAAATGGGGACAAAAGAATGCTTCAAGCTCTGCAAATCAAAAGAAACACATTAGAGCTCCGATGTGAAAAATCATATAAATTTATCCTTTCAGTTCTTTTTACTGTATTTGCCTAATATAACTACATTAATTGAATAGGCAGGAGGCTGTGGTATACCTTTTTGGGAGTCTGTTTTTATGTATTCCTGCAGCTGACCTCTCTACACGACATTTTTCTCCAAACTCTTTTTCTTTTTTTTTTTTACTTTCTAGGAGACATGATTATGAAATAAAAATGTGAACCCAGTTAATGAAGAGCTGTCTTCTTGATTCCCCTAAAACAATAACTCTGAGAGAGAGGTGAATGGCTTGATTCATTTCTACGGGTCATTAACTTCCACGCCTACAGATGACACCGTTAATATTCACAATGTGAATTATGTCTCCCCTGATTAGTTTAGGAGAAACACACAGTGAATGTGCTTATCACATGATCTAACGCTGTGCTGGACACCCGTTTGGGTCCCTTAAAATTCAAAATGTCCCTGCCACCCAAATGTAAAGGTCTCTCCCAGCTTAAACGGTGTGGTGGTGCCTTTACAATACAAAAATCTGTGGCAAATTTTAAGTGCAAATGTGGACAGTGTGAAGTAAAACAACTTTTATAGTGAACAGTGAGGCATGGGCTGATGAATTGATTTGCACCTTTATTTAAATTTAACTGACTAAAAAGTGCTGAGTGTTTGGGCTTTATCTTTAAGATGTTGTCTCAAACCTCCCAGCCCATTAGACTTAAGTAGTTTAGAATTCAATGATCTGATTGCAGAGTTCAGAGATTATTAGAGCAAATGGGACCTGATCAATGCCTTGGGTCTTTTTATTTTTTTTAAGTAGGTTGATTAATTAATCAACAGGAACAGAAATATATGTGTAATGCAAATTAACTCAGTCTCAAGTTACCAGAATACCGGAATTGTTCAGAAGCAGCGGAGGGGAATCCAAACGCAGCAGGATATTGGTGCTTTTATCTGCGTAGCACATCACCTTTCTTAGGTGATGTCCTGAGCTAAGATATATTTGAGGGATTTGTATCATTGTTTCTGCTGTGCTCTCCTGGGGAAAAGGATCAGCTTTTGAGGCAAAAGAAGAAATTTAGTAACTGAAATATTCATGATGCACAGTTGGCCCTCAGTTCCATTTGTTGTCACCGTTCCTCTTCGTTTGCGTTAACTCCCCGCAACCAACTTGTTTTGCTGTAATCTAGTACTGAATACGGTTTCCCTAATCCCCAGGTCTACGTTAATTTGCAAGATTTCCCCACGAAACAAATTGATTTTCTATGGACTCTTCTGTTTACCTTTGCCAATGATTTTTTAG
Source organism: Scopus umbretta (assembly GCA_013400535.1). Classification (NCBI taxonomy): domain Eukaryota; kingdom Metazoa; phylum Chordata; class Aves; order Pelecaniformes; family Scopidae; genus Scopus; species Scopus umbretta. Next base: position 46,246 of record VZTL01050608.1, on the reverse strand, counting down.
GCATTCTTCCCATAGCTTTGTCTTTCAGTGTGGTCGGATAGAAGCTTTCTTCTCCCCTAGTTGCTCTTTATTAAAAGCCTTCTATCCTTGGTCTTCAGAGTACATGAAAGCTTTGTGCTCTTTTTCCCAAGGACTGTTTATTGCTTCCATCCCACGGGGAGGTAAGATACTTGATGCGTTTTGGAGTTTGGGGACGTTCTCCTATTCCTGTATGTGGACCTCTACTTCCAACTGCACGCGGGGACCAGACCAACTCATCAGTCAGGTCATCTCTCTGTAGCAGTGAGCTTTTTTTTAGAATCAAAAAAGTTTTTAGTCTCAAACCTTGAAGTGCTTCCTGTCAGGCTTCTTGCTCCAGTTCTGTTGTGGCTTTTTATACACACAACAATTTTTATTAGCAATAAGAGTTGTGTGCACAGCTGGGATAAAAGGAAAAGCTGGGGTTTCAGAAAAGAAAAGGAATGGCGAGTGCCAGCATTTGGCCGGACAATTCCTACAAACAAGGAAAATCAGTATTCGATTAGAACACCAGGCAATGGTCTGTCACGAACCCCATGGGCTGGAGAACCATGGCTATTTCAGCTGCTCTGACCTTACCTGCTGTTTTGGAGACAGCTGTAACAATGGACCAGCCACCAGAATTGCCCATCTTGGTGAAGGAACCTGTGATACCATGTAAAATTCACTCCTCAGACCGAAGGACATGAAGTTGGCCAAGCCCAGCCAATGGGTCCTTTGCCGAACTCTCTCCGTGTTTAGCTTTTGTAGACATGGCAGGAGACTGAAGAGGAAGATGATGGTAGGGCAGGTTCTGGGTACGCATTTCACACCCGTCTCAAAGAGGTGATTTTTGTTTTGTCACTTGTGTGATTTTATTCTATATGTACATAGGCAGATTCCTTGAATCATCACATAAGTTATAAATTCCATTCTGTTTCCATGAACTGTGAGTCTCCTTGTGTCTGGGGCTGTCATGTGCTAACAAGAGACAGGAGAGATGCCAGCGTGTCAGTCATTACAGACTTTCTCCATCTAGCTTACTCTGATCTAAGAGAGGGAAATGAGGGAGACGGGATCTTAAATAAGGACAGCATATCCCTCTCGGGAGGAATCAAGATGAAACAGCCAGGTGGTAGTGTTTGGATTTCAAAGCTGGGAAGGATTTTTGGAAGCAGAAGCAGCTTGGTCAGGAAAGATAAAGTGATGCACGGACACAGCGGAGGGGTCCCGTGACACAGAGGCAGCAGGGAGGCAGTGGAAGCCACCGTCTGAAGGAGCAGCTGTCTGCTGGCAGGGGACAGGAGGAGAAGGTCCCTAAGCACCAAGGGGCATCTTGCAAAATCCCAAGGAAAATTCAAGAGTGAGGAAGCACAGGCAGAGAGAAAGTACGTGCGTTTACTGTTTCGTGTGGTCCTGTGTCTCTCTTGCGGTCATTAAAGTGAGGAGTGGCTGCTTTTGAGACAGTTTGCAAAGTGTGTGGCTTATCTGATTCAACTTCGTGGGATCCTGGAGAGAGAAATTGTCACTCAGATGTCGGCTGTGACCGAGCTTTGGGAAAGAGTGAGTTGAAGCCATGGGGACTGGGCAGCAGTCACAGGGTCTAAACAGGGTCTCTGTTCTTGGAAGAGAGAAGAAATTGCCTGGAGACCCAAAGCAGATACAAAAATTTCAGAGCACTTTCACACGGAAGCAGACTGAGGCTTTGCGAGTGTCCCGCAAGAGGTATAGTCTAGGCTGTAATAGCTCAGTCTTTGAATTCTTACCTGTAGTGAAATGAGAGAGACTGGAAGAACGACAAAACACGCTCATAGTAAGACAACAAACACTACCGTAGGTGGCTCCAAGCGTCGTCTGGCGTATGCACGTACACAAACCGGCCACAAAATGGAAATCGTGCCACGCGCGTCTTACCGTAATTTGCACTGAACCCAAGAGTCATAATTCCCACCAAGAGACAGGCTGTTAGCTCAGGCTCAGTGCCCTGCTGCTCCAGCTACGGAGCTTCTGACGGGTTCGGAGCATGCGAAAGGGACGCTCGTGATCGCTTGCAGCATAGTCAAAATAACTCCTATCTATTGGCAAATGACCACGTGCACCCCGGGCGTAGGAGTAAGGTCATATTGCCAGCCTTTAGGTCATGGACTTCGCAGATTTTATGCTGGATGATGTGATGGTACTGGCCTGCATAGATGAATAGCTTTCTGGGATGCAGTCAAAGCACAGGCGCCTCTGAGGCAATTTAAAAGGAGTGAAATGCTCGAGCGGATAATGCGGAGCAAACTGATGTAGATGGTTCTTCTGCATAAACTGCAATTTTTGTAATGTGTTTTGGGAGTGAGGGGAGTGTACTTTGCTGTTTGGTTTTGATTTGCATAAGTTCGTAAAATGTTCTGAATTTTTTTTTTTTTTTTCTGAAAAGATAACTTAACTGTTGAGAGGGAGGTGAAGCTTTTGTGATGAAGGGAAAATACTCTAATAGGAAAATTAGGGATTATTGTGGTGTCCGTCTTCCTGACTTACTAGGCCTGAAAATAGATGAACTGGGGAGATTACTTTGTATGATTTCTACATATGCAAATGGACATAAAATTATCTATCAGTATAAAATATTAGTTCATATTTACCGTATAATAAGTAATTCAACCCTACAAGCAAATGAAGATTACCTCAAATTTACATACAATGTGAAGAAAAGTCCCTTTCTCCTCTGTAACTGCAGCATTTGGCAGATTCAGGAATAAATAATCTTTTGTGGCAAGGGTATGCCTTATCAAACATATGCAGATCAGCGCTAATTAATGCTAATTAAGGTTTCCTGTCTATCTAGTTGGAAAAACGTCCAAATGTTATGAAATCCAGTTAGTATGCCTATTACCCTAATTGTTTTATATGGGATGATTCTTAATTAAAATATGTAAATTGACCTTAATTGCTATATACTAATGGAGGTTCATGTTATCTCACTAAAAATGACAAGATGGTGAGAAGGGGTACTTAAACAAATAATTCTGATACATTTGTAAATAAATGACCTTTACTCAAAATTATTTTTAATTGGAAATTGGCAAAAGGAACATTTTGCCATCTATGTTTCTCTTTAGTTTTAAATAATGTCAGAATTTACAGTTCGTTTTTAATATAGATACAGTGACATTGCAGCTTAATTAGGACTGCTAAACAAGTCAACATTTTATGTGTTTACTGCAAGTTTCAAAATTGTTTGCTAACCTCACGCTGACCTTCAGAAATGTCGTGCTTTACAATATTGATCTTAATTTTGAGTATTTTTGGTTTTTTTTGTGGGTTTTTTTTTTTTTTTTTTTGTTTTGATCTCTCTTAATGATCTTTCATTTGTGAAGTTTGGTATACTCGTGTACTTTTGCTGGCGACGGGACCTGTGACCCTGACTGTTCATCGGCGAGGCTGGTGGGCAGCACCTCTTTGTGCATCACCTGTTAGCGTGGGAGGCGGACGTTGATCAGCTTTGGGGAGGGGAGTTCACACGCGTGCTGCTACGTGACTGTGGCCTACGCAGGTTTTTACACAGTTTCGTATGCCCTCTACGCAGCACAAAAGCGTTATTTAAATGATGTTTTGTATCGTGGAGCACAGGTGCCCCATATTGCCATTTTCCTGATAGTTATCGTGCCATTTCACCCACACAGCAAACATCTTTCTCCTCTGATGTAGAGAATCTAATCAGAGAATCTGCTGATTTAGAGAACTGGCCTATAATTGTAGGTTTTACTTGGAATAACACTACGTTTTATAAACACCTGATACGTTTAGGTTTATATTATGTCATAGACATCATTGATACGTGCTTCACTTTGGAAAGTCAATCTGAAAGGCTTCACTGTTTTGCAGGATATTGTCACCAACGTTTCTCCAAGGATTGTGCGTGGAGTTACTTCAGGTCCCGTGTACGGCCCAGGCCAAGGCTCTTTTCTGAACATTGAACTGATCAGCGAGAAAACAGCAGCATATTGGTGTAAAAGTATTGCTGAACTCAAGGCTGACTTCCCAAACCACGTACGTACCACTCAGTCATAAAGACGCAATATACTTCTTTAGAATCTCCAGTTTATGGATCTGTGAGAACTCACCTGTTTAATATTTATTAAACAGAATGCCAACTGCTTTACTGACAGGCGTGTACGTTATTAAAAAACACAAAAGTCCATCCAAAAAATCTTTATGACAGAATATTCTGTGAAATGATTGTTACACAACCAGAGAATGGTCATGATTTTTTAGTTGGGCCGATGTTTACATTCAAATAGATAATATCAAGGGAAAGAGTTGATCCCAGAGTTGGATGCTTGTCAGTTCTGCTGTGAATAATCTTGTATTTAAAATCATATTTAAAGATGTAACCTCTATAGTCATTTTCACTGTTAATTGAATTTGATTATAAAGGGAGTCTTTGTTCTTTCCATTCTTAAGCTAAATTTGAAAGATACTTCTAATATTTTTTATAAGCAATTGGCTGCTTTAGGAGGAAAAAAACCAATACTGACTTCAAGTTAACTTCACTGCAAGGGTAGAGTTCTATTAGAGCCTTCTTGGCTATGGGGAATATCTGTCTAGAAGGTAATAATCAAAGTTGAGAGCAATGATGCCAGCTAGCTGGCATAAACGGTTTCCATCTTCTGTTCTAGTGAATAAGAACGACGAGGTGGAAAGTGAAATTCACCTCAATCATTATCTCGAATGGATAGAGCTAGAAATCCCAGAGCTTACATATCTTCTGTCTTGAAGTTATTACCTCCATGGTTCAGCTACGAACAAAATAAGTGAATGTTCCTGAATATATTATGGCATGAAGACAATCAGGTTTTTCTTTCCTGTTCCTGGAATTTAAATGTACACATCGACAAGTATAGAAATGTTTAAACACCTCGTATTGATAGTAAAAGTTAAGTGCTGCATGTTTAATATCCTGCTCCACGATGGATGGACTGTGTGTTTCTTTGCTGAGGTTCATGTCACTTTACTGTGACCGGGCTTTATAACAGTGAAAGTGTGAACCAAAAGATAATGTTGTAATTCTCTGATTTTGATTTTAACATCCTTTGTCAAAATCCTGGATATTGCACGCAGGCAGACTGTTGGCTGTATCTGCTGTGGGGGTGGTCTCCCATTGCAGACTTCCCCAAAAATCTATTGCAGCATTTTGTGCTTGAGACCAAACCGTTCTCTTCTGTGATGAGGAAAAGCACTAGCAACAATTTCAAAAGGAAAATTTGAGTTTTCTGAGACCTAGCCTCTTGTGTGGGATGAAGAAGTCCCACTCTTCCATAGTTCCTAGGGTGAGGAGCTTCTGAACATCCCTTGCTGTGTGAGTTATTACTTTGAGCATGAGTTCAGCTCCCGCACGTTGGCTGTGGCTGCTGCTGTGGCACCTTTGGGGTTGTTAAAGCCTGCGTGGGCACGGGGGAAGCAGCACCAGCAGCAGACCTTGGCTTTGCTCACAGGGATTTCTAAAACATGCCCGTGAACTCATCTAAGAACTGTCACAATTGTAACAGTAAATTTATTGCTAACCGAAGACAGATTTTTGTTCACTGAGTAGAAATCTCTTGGTGCTTATTTTGAAATATTCTGTATAACTGAAGCTTGCAGATTTTTTTCCCCCCAATTCCGGTTCACTCCTCTAGAAAGGCTTTTTAAACTTGATGTGTTTTCGAGGGGGGGAGATGGTATCGAAACCAAAACCCGTTTCTGAGAACTGTCTGGGTGAACTTAATCAACAAGCAAAGAATGACATTTTCTGCTCAAGTGAAAGCCAAACAGGGATGAGGACACAAGTGGTTACAGTAAAAAAAATTACCTTGCTACAGTAAATATTAAAAACAAATAAAAAATTATACATAATAACTTCTGCTATGTAATACAAGTAATTTAAGGTAAGATTTATCTTACAGATGAAAAGGATATGAGCAAAATATGCTACCTCACTAGAAGATGATGCTTCTTCCCATTAGGAAGAAGCGAACCATAACACAAAAAGAGCCGCAAAATTCCCCCAACGAAGCCTAGGATGTAAGCTAAATTTTGCAAGGTGCTGTGCAAAAGAGGACCGCCAGGCACAGCTCGTTGGCTAATGTCATGTAACTGCGACATCTTGCCTCTGTAGATCAGGAGCTAGCATCACCCTTGTGCTGTCTTCACCCCTGTAGCGTGGGGCCTCATTCTTTGGCTCTTCCAACTCCCGATTCTTGCTTGTAGCTTGCAATTATCTCTGGCTGGCAAGCCTTTCCCAGTCTTTTCTTCTATTAGCTTCTCCCTTCAACCCTGAGTCCTCTTCAAGTGGACTAGGGCAAAAGCTGCCACCAGCAGAAACTTGCTCCAGTGCCACCAGCAGTGAATTAAATATTTGTAAGGGTCTGAGCAGAGGAGAAAGCAGAAAGAGAAAGTATCTGGATTTTATATGTTTGCTTGTGAAGTATCATCAAAATCTTTGCTGTTTCAATTTGGGACTTCTTAAAATTGAGTTAATTTAATATTACTATTACTGTTTTTTTCAGAAAACACACACGCACACGAAGAAATTAGGTAGCATGCACGGTACGGGCCCAAGATAATTTTTAAAAAATTTTACTTTTTTTTTCAGTGAGGAGCTTCTCTGTTAAACTGACTTGCAGTTAAAAATGGGATTATTTTCCCTCTGGTGCTTCATACATCTCAGTAAGGTATTACTTCAGCAACTTGGCTGAGACCATTTAAAACATATGGTATTATTCAGCGTTATTTATTGTTACATTTTCAAAGGACGCAGTTTTAAAAACATTGTGTCCACTGCTTTCATATGTACCAAGAAAATATCCTTTCAGTCAGAGCGCTGCGAAAGTGAGAAGAAAATTGGTCTGTTTGTATTTGTCATCTCCTTTTCACTTTCCCAGATATTGTAGTTTTACTTATTTATATTTGCCTCTCTTTGTGATATCTGAATGTCTTCCTTACATGGTTAACTAAGGGGGGTTTTGTGAGAGTCTGTTAAGTATTTCTATTTTTCTGTCTTATGTCTACACATTGCATCTGACACTACAGGATTTATCATTCTGTGCAGTTATTAATAAGGAGAAAATGGATTTATTTTATTCTTCAGTAGTAGAGACTGAGAACTTGACTGTGAGAACTGATGAAGCAATTATTTTATTAATTTTGTCATCTTAAGTATAATATTAAAATATCCCTTCTGAATTAGTATAACACCTTATGACAACTTATTGGCAAATTTTGCATCCTCACTCCCCCCAGAAAGGTTGTTAGTAAAGTGCTGTATCAATCTAAGACTCAAGAAAAAAGTGCAGGAAAAAGATGAATAACCATAATTTTCGGGTTGAAATTTAATTACTTTGAGAAGAATGACTACTGAAATGGCTACTGTTTGAGAGGAACGACTACTGAAATCACAGTCATGGTCTGGCAGTCTGTCTTTTTCCTCCCCGCTATAGAGGGACATTTTGGGCCAAGGCCAATAAAAGCTGTTCCCATGTAATACCAATATTATCTCAACATCACGATGAGAAATAGGAAAACTCTCCTTCTCTAAGCCCTGCTTCGACTGGTGTGAAACGGCAGAGGGGAGATGCAGAGGTGGGGAGTGAACGAGTGGCTGGGTGGGAGCTTAGCTTCTGACCGGGGTTAACCCACCACAGATGGAAAATGCAGGAAGTCGACAGTTCGTGTTCAAAAGACTAGACCGTTATTTGGACATGCAATATTTGAAGTGCTTTAGATAACAGGGCAAAAGAACTCACACTAATGCCACACCACGTCCTACTTTCGTATTTTATTTACCAAGGAGATGCCTGCTTATGTGGTGTGCTGAGATACTTTCCAGCCAAAATGTGGCTGAAAAAATGACATTTTATGGTATATTCAAGAAATTAGTTTACCTAAGAAATACAAATTTGGCCAAGTAGAACTCACCTAATGATATGATCAGGAATGAAAACTGGGGGAAAAAAAAATTAAAAAAAAATCACTTTATCAAAAGTCTACAAACTTTAATCAGTAGAAAGTGGCTGAGAAAGTCGAAAAGAAAGTTATAAAAACTTGGAAGAGAACTTACTGCTGAAATTCTGTAGTCATATATTTGACATTAGCTGCAATATGGCCATTATCTGTGCTGGGGACTGTGAATACTGGTAGTGGCAGGGGATATATTGGCGGTAGCACTCGTGTCATCAGAAAAAGCATGCAAACTGCTGCTGGTCCTCATCAAAACCTTTTGCTTACCATAGCTCAGCCTTCTCATTTGAGTTGGTAAATCACCTATTTACCCAGACGTCTATTCTTCCAGTCTCATAAGCATGTCTATATATTTACACTACCTAGGAGTTGGCCAAATATTTTAAGGTTTGGTATTACCCTGAAACCTCTTTAGCACTGCGGAGAACAAGCTTGAGAGGGAGCGAGCTTTGAAAGTGGTAAAACACTTCTCTATGGAAAAATGTGAACTGAGGGGTCAGTGAGAAGGAGATGGGCACAGTTGCCAGGTAGTCTTTCTCCACCTTCCCAAGACCCTGTTGCCAGGTAGTCTTTCTCCACCTTCCCAAGACCCTAATTGGTGCCCTGTCGATGATACAAACGTAAGCAAATTCATGAAAAACCTCAATATGCAAATTAGTTTGGGTCTGAGCACGTGCAGGAGGTCACAGCAGTACAGATGAAGGGCTTTGAAAGGACACTTAATGAAACCCTACAGGGCCAACAGAAGTCCATCACAAACAAGTAAACGTCTGTGAAATTTGTACTGCAAGGAAGAACTGGGATCTTGGAAGAAGATGCCAAACTGAATATTTTTCAGTATTACTGTATTAGTATACTGAAGTCTTAAAAGTAACTTTTTGGCCTCCTTACTGAACACGAATGCGTTTGGGCTGCTGTATGACTCTAGGGAACATGCATAGGATACCAGATTGTCAGCTGTGACACTGATTCTGTGATTCAGATATCAATGTCGTGACGTGTTGAATTGAGAAACCTCATCTGCTAGAAACTTTAAGTACTCTTGGACCCCAAAACTAAACTGAAAACTCTTTGTCTTCTTAATGTTTGCTCTGCTGCTTGCCGACTGTTGCTGACAGTCTCTCTGACAGTTGCTCAGCAGAGAGCAGCTTTTCAAGGCTGAAACAGTTCAAGATATATTTTTGTGCAACGCTTTGTTCAGAATGTCCCAGGAACACCTGTCAGGAGTAGCCATTGCTAGAGAGCGCGCGAGAACAGATCGCCGGATCCCAGGCTGGTAACCCACTTTTTGTAGCATTATTTTTTTGTGTGGTTTTTTACGGGTTTAAATCTGGAATGGTGTAATCAGTTTTTTACATTATGCAGGATTTTTTCTACCATAGAGGTACGAAAAAAGGCAGCCAGTTTTGTTCAGTTTTGGGGTTTGTTTTGGTTCGTTGTTTTTTTTTTTTTAATTTAGGTAACAAAACCAGATTTACAATTAAGCAGGCAGAAGGAAGTGCTTTGCTCCTGTAAGTAACTTTCAGTGCAGAAAAACGCAATGTTCAAAAAGATTTCCTGAAGTTATAAGATGAATAGAAATAGATTTGCAACAGTAATAGTAGTTATTTGGTTGGCTTACATGAAGAGGTTTGATTAGTTTGCCAAAGTGATCCCTGAAGTGGGGTCCTACATATCACGCTTATGTGTAGCACCAACTCTGGTTTTACTAGCAGGTTTCATCTACAGACTGTGAACAAGTTTTGTATATTTATATAAACTTTTCTCTCTCTAATGGTAGACCTTGTAATCTGGTTACTGGGAGGAATTGACTGGAATATCTAAAATTGCTGTAGATCTCCTTTGAGACTTAAAATTAATGAACGTTAGGCAGAAAAACTTTTTAAAATATCGAGGAATCATAAACTTCACAGCTTTTACTGTAAGGAAGAGGTCAAAGTTGGCTTTCTCACTAGATGTATTAGGAATAATTTGTGTGTTTTTGCAGGCATTATTAGAGCTTTTGTTTTTGATGGGTGTTCAGAGGTCTGTGGGATGTTGTGTAGAGTACATAGTATTTACATTTCAAGATACCAGTGACTGACTCGATTCAGATTACAAAAGGTAATAGTTTATTTTACCATTTGGGTTTCCAATTTGAAATACTCGGGAATTGGGAATAGCATTTGTAATACAGGTAATTAGGTGAGGTGAAGGGCAAAACCTTCATCTTCGTCTTTGCAGGAGTCATGTTCAGAAGAAGTGAGGATCAAATTGTCACTCTTCCACTCTCCATAAACGCCTGCTTTTCCTAGGGCTCATATAGATAGCTTTGCCTTTCCATCACAAAGAAATATTATTTTATACTCCATATAACTACTGAGGTGTGCATCCACGCGGTAAGTCTCAGACATCTTGACAAGCCACAAGACCTACAAACGTGGAATGAAGCATTTCTAAACAACTAGGTAGGGCTGTGCCCACGTGGACCTCGCTTGGTACCAACAGCAACCAGTGTATCGTGGACCTGAATGGGGAGGGTACGTGCCATGCGTTCTCAGGCCTGTCAGGGGACCCTTGCTGGAAGCTCGGATGCTTTTCCACATGAGCTGAAAAGGACGGAGCACAAGGGGAGAAGAGCCACAAGCCGAGCTGCCCAGAAACTTGAACACTCCATACCATGGAATTACCCAGCAGCGCAGAACAGCTACCTGGGTTCCTTTATCTGAATTTCAGATCCACAAATGACATTAAAAAACTCCAGAAGTTGTTATTGCTGCAGCTTAAACTTCCCAAAGCCAGCCGTCATGGATGCTTGGTAGGAGGTGAAAAAACCCACACAGCAGTTGTTAAATTCACCATATGGAAAAGATCCCTTTCACTACAGAAAACTGGCAGTAGGCCTAGTCCCTTAACATCAGAGGAAATCCTAGCTGAAGAGAGAGGATGAGGTTGGAATAAGGCGCTCATACTACTTACCTTGCCCAGGAACTAAACCGCTTGGCCCTAGCTAATGTGGAGTGCAAGGATGGCCAAGACTCCTCAATTTCCAGTGACTGCTGTGGTGGGTAGAAAGGAAGAGGCCTTGGAGCGTGGAACATATGGTCATCTTCCCTTTTTCTCATCATCCTTCACCACAAGGAAAAGGGAGGATGAAAATCAGAACAGAAAGATGCTTCCTAGAAAATCATAGAATCATAGACCCATTAAGGTTGGAAAAGCCCTCTGAGATCACCTACTCCAACCGGCAACCCAACACCACTATGCCTACTAAACCATGTCTTGAAGTGCCACAGCTACACATGTTTTTTAAGTCCTCCAGGGATGAGGACTCCACCCTCTCCCTGGGCAGCCTGTTCCAATGCCTCACTGCTCTTTCAGAAAAGAGAGCGAGCTGACATGAAAGAAGAGCAGACACATTAACAACGTACCTCCGCCTGTTCCAGGAGAGCTTCCACTCCTCCCATCCTAAGGGTGTCCTCGTTCAGCTCTTCACAAGCTAGCAGAATGCATTTTCCTCTGTGCAGTCTAAGGAGGAATTCAACAAGAACTCGGTGATTTACACAGTGGATTTACACCAGAAGTGCCCGTCCATTTCTGTAGGTGCAGCAGTTTCTATCTGCAAGAATAAGTGAACAAAACCAGAGACTAGTAAACAGAAATGTTGATGGATTGGCTCTTTGCGATCACATTTTCTTATAAGGCATGAAGTTTTCTGGGAAAGGCTCTTCCACAAGGCATAAAAAATGCTCGAGCCTTGTATGCCCTAAATATTAATAGAGATGGGACTGAGCTACAAAATACAGTGCTGTAAATTTTCACCTCTGGAGGCTTAGGTGTTAGTAAAAAAACTGAGAAAATACAGGAAAATTCTCATCTATCATCAGCATTTTTCGATAGTAGAGTTGGCTGTAGCTGATCGGCTCGAGGCTTGAAAAGGAGCAGAGAACTGGCTCGTGGTCAGTGTTAACACCTCTTTTCTGGGAAAGATCCGGGGAACTACAGACCTAAAGTCTTCTGTCCTTGTTCGCAAATTGGTAGAAGCTCTTCTGAAAAATAGCGTTAGTAAAAAGGGGAAAAAAAAGAAAAGACAAAAGAGTAAAGAAACCCCTTGTGTAGTTTGTCATGCCTTAAAAAATATTCCTTGAGGACAGCAAGAAAGACTCAGCTGATAAAGTGAGCTTGGGTTTCTGAAAGTGTTTGATAGGGTCCCTCACTGAAGAATTTGAAAGAAATTAAGTTGACATAAGATTAGAGGGAAGAAACCCACATGAATAAATAACTAGTTAAACACAGGAAACAATGTTAAGGAGTAAATACTCAATTTTCACAGTGGATAGAGAGCTCCAGTAGAATTCCCTAGGGATCTGCGCTGTGTTTTGTGCTACTCAAAATGTTTATTAACAATCTGGAAAAGAGAATTTCAAGAACATAAACTTTGCTGGTAATAGTAAGTATTGCAGGGCAATAAAGATGAGAGCTGACTATAAAGGGTTGTGAAGGATCTTGCAGTACTGAGTGACTGGCCAATGAACTGCCAGATGAAATTAAATGAAGATAAACGTAGCATGCACATGGGATAAAACAGCACTAAATTTATATATACAGTGATTGATTCTCAGCTAACTACACTAGGGTTACAGTAGAGAGCACCATGAAAATCTCACCTTAATGCTGAATAGCACTGAAATAAAGCTTATCAAACACAGAGTTTCTGGGAAAGGAAGAGAGAACAAAGCAAAAACCGTCACTATGCCAGCGTTGGAGACACCTCACCACATGCCACTATGGCTGTGGAGCTCGCTCGCACAGGGCGTTGCCGGTGCCAGAGGTACGTACGGGTTGAGAAAGAACCAACTGGAAAAATTGTTTGGAGAAGGCTGTGGAATGCATTGCCTCTGGCTCAGGGAATTCCCGTGCCATGGATTTCTTCAATGCTGGGAGAGTTTTCTAGCTGTAAGGCCTAGAGAGCTGCTGCTTGGTGCGCGTCGGAGAAGGGCTACTGAGCTACGTAACCCATTCCTACAGGTCTACGTTGTCAATGCAGAAAGAAGAGCTGTTAGATTTGTACCAGCCCTCTCCTGCCTCCCAGTCCTGTCGCAACCTTTGGGCCAGTGTGCCTATATTAGATTTTTGACAACCTGATTAGCATGTAACTACATTACTTGAACTCCAGTAAAACTCGAGTTTGAAATTATGTGCTAAGGGGTTTGTAATTCAAGTGCTGTCTTCCATGTAGTAAGATTTGAAAGGCTGCATTTCCAGAGGGTCACCACAGATGATCCTACATATAGAAACACAAGAAAGCCTGCTAAACTTTCATCCAGATACAATGTCTGTTGCTGCGTGTTCAAATGATCATGCAGTACATGTCATGCTGATTGGTCCCAACTGCTACAATATTAATTTCGGTGGTTTTGTTGTTATTAATTATTTAAGAAGATGGCAAAGAGGTGGAAACACACACTCTGGCCATCAGTTTGAGGGAATTTTGTTTTAAGAATGCACACATCTTCTGCTGGAAACTGCGATTAGTAACTGGAAATAGAACCACATGGTAAATTCAGTGAGATTTTTACAATCAGTCTATGATTCAAATATAGACGTTTGTGGTGACAAATCAGGACCTTGAGGAGAAATGTGAGAAGACTGACGGTTGGACTAGGTGATCTCAGAGGTCTTTTCCAACCTTAATGATTCTATGATTCTAAGATCTTTTATGTTTTGCTGTTGGAAACTATGGCTTTGTTGAGAAACCTGTCCAACTCCCTCAGTGCAGAACTGTACTTTCTTCCCATGACGTGACTTATTTTGTTTGTTTTACTTCCACAACCAAGGTTTGATACATAGAAAGTAGTTCAGTAGGGCAGAGGACTATTTGTACCTACGCAAAGAATATCCTTTTGAATTGGAGAGCGAGTTATTGATCCCTGCAAGAAAAGAACAATTTTCACACTTTTGTGAGTGCTATGAGCGCATATTTAAAACTTTAGCCTTAGGGTGAGAACTAGGAGAAAATTAAAGCAGTTTCTGAAATACTTCACCAACCATCTCCTAGAAAATGACCCAATCTGCTTGATTATTGGAAAAGACAAACTCCTTAATGGCTAGCATCAGCTGAAGCTGGTTCAGGATGTGCTGTGGCTGTTGCTGCTAAAAATTCCCTTTTTGAAGAGATATGTGAATGGTCATTAAGCAGGATATCGACAAAGGAAATGCGCTAAACCTAAAGACAGTGTGATTAAAAAGATATTTCTGGAATGTAATTCTGCTGACAGTGACATGAAGAGTTGCATATTTTTGTTCATCTTATTAAGGTTTGAATTTCCTTTTATTTTTCTATGCAGACCATTATTTAGAGAGAAAAGAAAAGCTCTTTAAAATCCCCAACTGTTTTCTCAGTTTGGTAAGTTACTGTGTGCACAATAGAGCGCTGCGAAATGATCTGTGAAATCCGGCTGGGTATCAGGCAGAGCAGTCAGTCTTTCTAGAAATGTCCTCTGTAAACGGCAACAAAGGAAATTGCATCAGGCGTTAAAAAAAAATCTGTGCACTAAGATGTCCATTTCACACACGCACCCCCCCCCCTCCAATCTGTGCTTAAAATAGCAATAACAACCTTGGTGCAGGGCATTTCCCGGCGATTAATAACTGGCCAGGGTTAATGGCCCTCAGCAGTGCCTCGGGCCATCAACTCCTCCCAGCCAGCCATTACTCCCTGGGAAATGCCCTTTTCTGGGTAGTTACTGGTTTAATATTAGGATGTAGAAGTTGCCATTGGATGGGGAGAAAATGACCTTGTGGCAATGTTAAAAAATAAACCCCCAAATGGCAAAATTTTAAAATTATTAGCAGCCAATGATCCATCAAAAATAGAATCTAAAGTTTGTAAGAATGACGGAATTCTGCTAGCCTTATTACCTGTGCAAAACATTTATCCCCCAAATACTTCTCCCCGATTTCCATTTCATGTTTGTCATATGCAATTGGGTAAATTACAGAATTTGAGCTTGTACAATGCACGGTACCTTTGACATTCATTTGTACTGGCTGTGATATGATTTTAGTCCTTTATGAGGCACTGAGTGTGTGTGATTTAGAGAATTCTGCTTTTTCTGTTTTATGTAATGTATATTGCAGTAATAATAAGAAAGCAAATTTATACCTGATAGAAGTAGTAAGGATATGCTGTTCCTGTAGCCCATATCCTGCGCTTAATTTCTGTGATGTGGTTTACATTTGAGGCATTCTGCTAGAGCTCTAATGAAGAAAAATATGAAGGCTAGGTCTATATTTAAAAGTCTTGCTCGCATACTTATGTAGGCTAGGAATACTAAAAATAAAATCGCATCTAACTGCTGTCCTGGCAGAACCCAAGTGTAGATGCAGTTATACCATCAAACAGTTTATTTTTGTTCAGGAGCAAGTAAAGAGTTTACTTTGCTGATACGAACTCCGTCGCTAGTAGGAGAGCTGGCTCTGTGCAGACACGTTCTAGCTTAGACGAGAAAGGCAGAGGCACATGCTTGAATCTATCACAATTGGAGCCAGCTCCTCGGTCTGATTGACAGCAGCTGGACTACATCCCAGCCTCCTGTGCTTTCTGGGGAGGGGGGCTATGGAAAGATCTCAAATTCAGAGCAAAATGTGGGAATAAAGTGTTCCAAGATGGTTTTTTTCCTTATCCACCGAGAGGAACATGTAGATTAGCAGCATCCTTTGTGGGCTCCGAACTGATCTTCATCTACACCCTCAACACTGCTGATAGCTTCTGAACTTTTTACGCACATTGAGCTTAAAAACTACGATCGCGAACTTTTACATAGTCGTCTTCTCCAAACTTCTCATATCTATCACATTTCCATATTGTAGATCTCAGTTCACCCTGCTTTTATATTTTAATTCCATTTTTATGTTCCGGTTGAAACTAATGGAGTGTACTTGCTCTAAGGTTAAGTAGCAACTGCTAAACATGCCAAATCAGGTGGCCAGCAGGACCCAAAAAGGAAAACTCTTTCTCTCTCCGTACAGTATTAGCCTGCTGTACCGTTACGCGAACACAGACGTGCCACCAAATTTCCATGGGACAGCAAATTACTGTGTGTCAGTGCGGTAACTACTCATGTGCATATTCGTAACTTGCCACAGTTACAAGCTAGTTCAAGTTAATATGAATGTCTTTAATTTTGGACATAGCAAACTGGACTGACTTTGTATGTTACGGGGTTTGAAGGAGCGCTGAAGCAGTCAGTTGCTGCAGGGGTGCCGGTTGCTCATAACTCATAAATCTAAATGCGTCTAAACCTTGCGTCCATATCTAGTGGAGATGGTATATCGTTTTAATGGCTGAAGGAAAAATGTGACAGTAAGTACTTATTTTCTGAGCACTTAAACCCAGATAAATATTTTAAAGGCTTCTTTCAAGGAGACCTAAATACATCCTTTGTCATGAGCCACGTAAGTTAAATGTAAACTCTAAGAAGCCAACCAAGTACTCTTCTGTCCAGTTTCCTGCTGCTGCACCTCTCAGTCTCACAACTCCCAGGAAGAATGCTTTTTCCCTGGTTGATTTTTACATCTTTCTGATATTTTTAAGCTCAGGGATCCTAATCTATTTCAAGTTTCATTTTCTTTTAATTCTCTTTATGTTTAACATTTTTGTTATAAAGCTGTAGTTATATTGATTGTTTCTGTCTATACATAACATCTAGTTAAGGCCTTAGGTTTGGAGAAAAACTATATTGAAGCTCTTTTTCTAAATTTCAGGGTAGCATTTCTAAAAATCTGTGGCATTTTTCTTGCAGTGTAAGAATCTGATAGACTTATTCTTGGCCACCTAGCTGTTTATGAGAGGTATACCTCCATGTTAAAATCTGAATACACTCATAGAATGTTTCAGTTAAGTTAACTACAGCTCGGGTGAGAGAATCTAGAGGTTGTGAGAGTTTTAGAGGTACCGCAGGTTCTTACCTGTGAGCAGTATGTGCATCTCAAGGTAAAGGGTGGGCATTAAAAATGGATGTAAGTCACATTTGCATTCTCTTAATGTTGTGCTATCAGCAGCCCTCTGGTTTCTAGAAGGACTTCTGCCTTTGATCCCGCCAGAGGCATTCCCTTTTCACCTGATTTATTTTCAGTTTATCTTTTTGGGAGCACACATGCTCACTGCTGGGTCATTGATAAAATCTCCCTAACATGAGATGGCAATTGGTCTTACAGGGCTTTCATCTGAATGAGGCTATAATCCTATAGACCAGTCCATGCATTTTAATTTTGAAATGTCCAATCACATAGCAGTGTGCTGAACAAGTTAGATAACAATTTTATTAAACATCCAAATATTGAGTGAAAATAGTAAGGCCTCTCTCAGTTTCTCAGCATCTTCAGATAAGCTTCCCTAAAAGATGAAGAGGTGGGTGGAACTGGCAGTTGAGGAGGAAAGATTACTCAGAAGGTAGCTGCCAACTTCCAGCCCTTAATTTTGTATCTTCTTTGCTGCTGGAGTGTAGCCAAAAAACTACTTGGGTCATCAGACATAACAGCTCGCTACTTAAGTAAATTATAATGTCTGCATATAAAAAAAAAAAATAAAGCTACCCACTCATGAGCTTTTCTGATGGCGTCTCAGACGGGAGCACTGAAGACCTGCCATCATGAGGTTCGCTGCATAGTGGCACTGTTGTTCACTGGATTTTCGGCCCAGCTGGGAGATGCTGGGGGATAATAGGAGGGATATATGAAGAGATCAAGTTTAACAGAAAACATGGAGTTTCATCTTCACTTCTTCAAAAGTTCTGTGCCTGACAGAAAGTAGGGTTTCCTTCTTTGCTAAGGGGCTATTTTAAGATAATTTTCACTATAGGAATATTTATTTATGAAACTTTTTTTTTTCAAAATAAAATATTTCTTTATTTTTACAAGTTTTTGTATAGTCCACAAAGCATGTTTCTTGCTTGTCTCACCTTCCTGTGTTTTCCCTTTTAAAAATTCCTAAAATGTGTTACTGGCAAGAATCTTACGAGTGCTAATTTATTGCTAATCATTCAAAAAGCGCAACAAGAATTACTTTGTAGAATAAATGCTACTGTCGATGCAGGTTTATCGTTAAATGAGCCTAGGGCTCCCATTCCCGTGAGCCTAACGAGAAACGGTGGTCTTCAAAGGCGGCTCGCGTTCATTTGGAGAGGTGAGAGCTGGGTAGGAATCGGTGAACCTTTGTGAGTGGGTCTGGTGTTTGGCTGCCTTGCAGTTTGAGGTTCGTGCGTTGTGTGTGAGGGAGGTGGATGGCATGGCGTAGTTGTGGAGGTGGCCTTGCTGCTGGGCTGTGGGTCTGATCTGTCTCTCGGTCACAACTGAGTCTTATTAAAAAGCAGAGCCGTACGAGCTCGGAGTGTGGCAGAAAAAGTAGAACTGAAGGCTACGTTTGCTTCAGTACACGATGAAGGGGGAGAACAAAATCCAAAGGTAGGCAACAGTGAAGAAGAATAAACACACTGGCCCTACGAGATCACAGGAAGAGACAGTGGAGACGGCAATGAGCCAGATCTCAAAAGGGAGCAAAGATGATAGCTTGAAGATTGCACGAAAGAACAGAAGGCAAAATATAGAGATAAAAGGCAGGTTCGAACAAATACCAGACTGCAGCAGGTTCCCGTGCCTGGGGAAGGCTCGATAGGCTTAATGTCAGAATTGCTAAAGGTAGGTGGCTCTCTGCTTGGTGCAAGGGTGCAAAGAGTGATCATGAAGAGAATGAGGCAAGAATACTTGTTGATCATGTGTATTTTTGCGGGGNNNNTGCGGGGATGCGCGGCGTGGGGGGGTTGGTCGTCATAGAAAAAGTCGGGTCGGCAGGAATCTCCGGAGGCGAGGTGAGCTAGTCCAACCTTCTGCTGAAAGTAAATTGGTTATGAAATCAGACCATTCAGAGAAAATTACATGGATTTGGAGAGGTTGCCCAAAGAAGTGGAAACTAAGTGTTCTTCAAAAGAATGATTCTAGTGTCTGGAGGAGGAAGGCAAAGGTATCACACGAAAATGAAGATCAATAGATAGAACAGTTATTATTATGTTACCGTGTGCATTGTGGCTTTCTACCATCCTTTCATCTGTGCTTTCTGACAGGAAAATATCCCAGAAAACCATTTTTGTAAGTGATCCTTGGTGAAGTTCTGGTGGGGGTGCATCCCACTGGTCCCGCTCTGGCCATTGGAAAGATCCCGTGTTTCCAGCCCTGTGAACATTTGCAGATTGTCTCCTTTCATAAGGTGAACCTGTCCCATTCATCAGGCAGGTTCCGGAGTGTGAGGAAGCTCTCCTCTTTGTGAAGCCCGATACCTAGACCAGACAGGAGAGAACAGCGTTGCGGGACTGGTAGGTCTCCCCCATGCAGCTGGCGTGTAAAGCCCTTCAGATAATTTCCTGAAGAAAGGACAAGCCTTACAGCCTGTTCCCGCAGACCTTCTTAATGACCATACCCTTATCTATCAGAACAGCCTAACCTAAGAGCTGTTTGTACAAAATCAGGTAAATTATCAGTGCTTTTCAATACATCGCTGCGAGGATGATGGTGCAGAGAGAGAGAGTGGGTGAGTTGTGGAGGATGCAACCAGGCTGACAAAATCACTTACTCCTCCCAGGCATTGCTTTGGCACCAGCAGTGTCACAAGATGAAGCAGATCACAGGGCTCTAAAGTGTAAAAGGCAGGGTTTTTCCTCCCTCCTCTCTGAGCGACATTTTTCTCCTCTACCAGCACCGATGCTGCTAGTTTTCTTCAGCTCTCAAATCCAGGGAAGTGAATTAAAAGAAGCCCGGGGGGTGATGGAACAAGGGAAGAGATCGGATGGACTTCTCAGGGATGCAGAGAGACAGATTTGACCTGGGGAATTACTAGCTGACTGAATGTAGGAGTTAGGGAACTCTGACAAAGTTATTCAGTGTGCGTTTTGTCTCTCTATTTTCTGCTGAATTTGTTTTCTAAGAAGTTAAGCAGCCTTGCTGCTAAGTAATAGGGGAAATGTATCTGCATGCGTCTAGAAGCAGTCAGGGACTGGAAGGGGTCTCGGGGTTCCTTTCAGTCAACGGCTGCTCATTCCCTCCATCGGAGCAGCCTACAGCCCTTGAACGTTCTTGTCTCTGGTTGGCTTCCCCTCTCGGAGGGCCACCCTGCAGAGGGGTGCCTGTGCTGTCGTGAGAATAAACAGGAACAATTAGCGAGAAGCTCCGAGAACCGTGTTGAGAAGGACCGTGTGTATATCCGGGCAGATAATGTGATGAGAGGAGCATTTCTAAAGGTGGAGGAAAAAAAAAAAAAAAAAAAAAATCCACCAATTTGTGTTGCCTTTTGCCTTGTTTTCCATATGTGGTCTTAAGAATCAATAATGTGTCAGCACCCTGGTGTAAAGCTTTTGCTACAGGTCATAGCGTGTGTCTGAAATACTGTAGAATTGGATATATCCTTTTTCTGTTAGCTCCTCCAAAATTGTATTGGCCTCCTCTGCTTTCTCTTTATATTAAGTCAGTGTGGAAAGTACAGAAATACAGCAGGGGCATGGCAGATCCGCAAGGGCTTGCAGGTATTGTTTGCAAGGAGAGCTGCTGAAAATGAGTGTCTGTCTTCACTCTGCCCGTGGGCTCAGCCTTTGTTAACTTGTGTTTTTTCCTTTCGGTAACGCTAATTTCTATTCACCCATGTATTCGTTTTCACTCATTACCGAAGAGAGCGAAGGTTGCGCTAGGATAGGTTTCCCATGGAAAATAAAATCCCAAAGATTCTGCTAAATTTCCAGGGAAGTCTTCAGCCACGTGGGTAATTGTCAATGGAATTTGGAGAATTTGCCTGAAGCACTGAATTTTTCAACAGTCTATCATAAAATGGACATACTTTTTCTAACCATGTAAGATATGTGCGTTTCCCTGAAGTGTTTCATACAAGTGCTATATTTTCTTATATATTTTTCTTACGTATTTTCTTATATATTATACATTTTCAAAACAACTGTTTTGGGGAACTCGTATTCCGTGGTCTCTTTTTCAGCCTTCAGGAATTACCGTGTCTTAATTAAAGAGTGCCCTGAAGCATGGCAGCTACAGGTTCATCAGAAAGTCTCTTTTTTTTTTTTTTTTTTTTTTTTTTTCCTGTCCATTCATTTTGCTTTCAGTCGTGTTCTCAGTCGGTAGGACTCTCATGAAATGTTTTAATGGTAAGTTAGCCTTTCATTTATCCACGCTCGCCATGTGCGTGATCTGTGCCTACGCGTTTATGCGTACAAGCGGGGCCAAGGGCATGGTAGCTCAACTCCTGCCCTGACAGTGGCTGCTGCGATGCCGAGTCTCCGGTGGCAGAGGAGCAGCTACAACACCAAGCTGTTCCCTTGTTTTCCTACGGGTGCAGCCAGTCCTAAAGAGCAATCTGTTTAGCTTCGTGCTCCCGTCAAAGCCACGGCATTCTGTTGTTTTGCGAAGAAATGGGTTGGTTTGTAACCCCAGGTTTTTGTTTGCCTGAGGACGTCAGATCCTAACAACTCTAGGCCCTAATTTGAAGCTATAGCCCAGTGTAGTCCCTGACACCCATCAAATAATCTCATTAAATAGATGGAATCTCATTGATAGAAGAAGAGTCATCACACGAAAATAACCGCCTTTGAGAATAAGCGTCTCCATTTAGCCTGAGAACAGCATCTTTGCTGTGTCCTGTTCGTGCTGATTTTGTGTGCGTGGTAGGGTGAGCAAACGCTAATATTTTCAAACTCCTATCATCGGCTTCTCTAGATTTGTTTACATGCTGATAATGCTTGGCCTGGTTTTGTGTCGGTCTGTTGTGTCGCACTTTCACTTCACTTTGAAAACAAACTGGAGATCTCAATATAAAGTAATAAGGTAAAGATAGGGCTTTGTTCAGGAGGTTTGCTACACAAAGACAGCGAAATAACAAACGTTCTAGTATTCCCTTAGTTGTCTTATTTTCATTTACTCAAATTACCTTAATAGTATTTCAGTGCAAGTTAAGAAGTAAAACGATGGATGGTTAGAGATTGTTAAACTCTCCACTCCCTGAAAAAAGAAGAGAGAAGAGAAGCAGAATTGTAGGTCAGCAATGTCAAGACATTCTGCATTACTTGTCTTTATCATCATGCAGAATCTTTTTATTACGGCAGCATAGAAAGAATAGATTTATGGACTGAAAGTACAATGTTTAATATGTCCATATCCATCTAGATTGACAGTTCCTACCGACATGAATTTCCCAGGAGAGACAGTGTTGCTGGTGTCAGTGGATGGCATCATTTACTTCAATGTTCCATTATTAAATTGATAACAAGATAATTCCTCTGCTTCTTGGAGACATGACAGGGTTTACAATTGTTAACTTTCTTATTGCATGGGATTTGATGTTATAGGTAGTTTTTAATAAGAAGCTTATTTTTATTTCAGTTCTGCAACAAATCAAAAATTACAACAAGAAAGTACAGAAAAAGAGAAACCTGGTTGGGTATACGAGGCGTCCAAATCAGGCTGGTTTCTGGTGGGTTATTTTTACAGCAGTAAGTCTTTGTGCTCCCGTTGTTTGTCAGTCCTGCACGTTCAAGCGTGTTTGTGTGACAGAGAATATTTGCTGCAGTCGCGCTCTTGCCTTGTGAGGTGGGCGTTAGAAATGTTCTGTACGTTGGTAGTTCTGGCTGGATGACGTTCAGGATGCTCCTTTCGTCAGCCAGCGGCCATTTGGAAAAGCCGAGGACTGCCTCGAGCGGCACTGAGTGTCAGGAAGCCCCCAAGAATCTTTCTGCTGGCCGGCAAGATGTGGCATAGCTGTGACTTCTCCTGAACCTGACGTCCTGCGAGAGGCGGCGTTACGGAGGCAGGCAAGCGGTGCAGGCCTCGGTAAGGGGGAACATCTGTACCAACCCAAAAAGTCCTGCCGTGCCGTTGTTTATCCCCTTGCTGCTCGCTCTTTGCTACTGAGACTGCATCTAAGGGCTATTGGGTAGGGCGGAATCTGGCCTGTGGTCCGTACGTGTCATTCCTTCCCGTGTGGAAAAAAAACAAACTATGAGAAGCCCATATGGAGCGTGTGTGTTTTTCAGTTAGATATTTACTAGATTGTTCATCGTGTCGTTGAAATAGCTAAGGAGTGCCCAATGCTCTGTTCTTTATTAGCTTTTCACCAAGCACCTGGTGGACACATGCTCTTGTAGCTACACGTGTGCGGGACCTTCAGGAAATGCTCCGAGCGTGTCGGCTTGTTACGGCGTGCGGCAGAGAGATGGTGTGGATCAGAACTGCGTGCACGTACCCCTCATTCTGACAGGTCGGGGGATTTTAACCCTGTGAAATAACGGTTCTGCTGCCAAAAAGTTCTCCTGTCCCAGTGTGCTTGTGTAGATGTAGGTGGCTTTTCCAATGGTGAGTGATGAACTAAATACGCTCTTTTTGCCATTGTTTTAGAAAGACTGTGTCGTCAGTGCTGAGCTTCTTCCCAGTAAGCGCTTCCTGAGGAATTTTGGTTAAAAACATTTGGGTTTGTTCAGACTAAGCAGTTCGTGTGGCAAGGCTATACTCTGTTGTTTGGGAAGAAGAAACGTGTCTTGATAGGAAGACTGAGGTCTTTCCATCTGACCCAAACACAAATACTTTCTGAAGTATTTAGAGTGGTCGAGAATAATTTTGTGGGTATTTGAATTCTGGGTTTTAATGTAGTCTTCAATCTCGGCACTCCTTCTGCCCACAGCATGCCCTGTGGAAAGTATGGAAGAAGTATGCCCTGTTCCATATCTCTGCTTCCCAAACAGGTAGCTGTTACAAAACCCGTCCTTCAGCCTTCTTGGAAACTTCTCTTCATTTTCCAGCTTTCAGGAGAACGCTCTCTTAAAGATGATGTTAAGGATCTCTCTTGATTTCTGCAAGGGCTGTGCACGTCAAAACTAAAATCCTGGGGATTTTTGCAAGCGTTTGAGAAAGCGGAAGGGGGTGCAGGTCGTGGCCAGCAGCAGTGTCTAAACGGAGCATCTATGGACACTTGGTGCAGAACTGTCCCTAAGCCTGGTGCAGCGATGAGAAGGGACAGGCAGGGAAGAGAAAGCAGCAAATATATGGGTGGCTGAATTTCCTGAAGTGCAGGGAGATTACGCACAGCCCTGGAAGAAGAGGTTAGGAACAGATACGGGCCGTGGCCTGCGTCAGATGGCCAAAATAAATACTGTTATTACAGGCATGAGGGTAGAGGACTGTAATTCCATTGTGCCTGTTGGGAAGTTTTCTTACATGTGCAGGAACTGACAGTGTTCACATTTAAATCCAGCCCCCTGAGATTGTTTTCAGACTCTCCGAGTGTACCGAAACTCCCTTGTTCCCTGCAGAGCAGTACAGGACAAATGGTAATTGTCTACCTAGAGTTTTACTGCTGTCTGGCTTTAAATAGATGTTCTCAGGATTGTCTGACCCAAAGTAGGCCCAGTGATTTTTTTTTTTTCTCCTTCCTTTTGTTTTGTAACCTCTTGCAGTGAATTCTGTGTGTGAGGGAAGAAAGATCACTTCAAAACATACACAGTGGTGAACCTCATCCTTTTTATTTCTTTTAATGCTATTGCGTTCATGAGACATCCACGTAGAGATTATGGAAGAGGAAAAAAAAAAAAAAAAACAAACATTCACGAGGGAAACAGATTCTAGTTTAAGCTTCCAGGGGATTATTATAAACAGGGTGAAAAAATATTTTAAGAATTACGAGAAGTACCTTGTCAGTGTCCTTTTAAGTAGAACAACTACTAATGCATTAGTTACAGAATTGTGTGAAAGGTAGCTTTTTACTAGGTGCTTTAGCTACATATATTCACCTTAGAATCACTTCCTAAATGGTACATCCTATACCCTCCTTTTTCCGTCTCCCCTCGCTCCAACAACAACAAAAAGTTTGCTTGTAGACGACCTTCTTCCATGAACGACCAAGAAAATCCCGTACGCAGAACGTGTCTGATGTTACAAACATGCCGTTGTCCCTTTGTAGGCGTTTGGAGAGATTGCCTTACCACCTTGCGTCACGTCAGGGAGGAAAGACCTTGCCTGGTGACATCGGTCGGAGCGATCGTCGGGGAGCGAGCCGTGTCTGCAGGGCCGCCGTGCTCCTTGAGGCAGGGCAGAGCAGGCAGCATCTCCGGACCGTGGGCAAAATAGCGGTTTGGGTGAAGAAGAGGAGGGAATAGCATACCGCCGGCTATGCGTGCTCCTGATCTGGAATAAGGACCGGGCCAGGGATCCCACTGTGCTTCAATCATGCACGGTTTCGCCGGCAGCCCTCGCTCAAGCTATGAGAAAGCTGCAATGCGGTCAACCCTCGTTGACCACTTACTGCCCTTTAGCAGCGGCTTTATTGTAAGGTCCGTCAGTAGTCTACTTCTGTAAGCCGGGCAAGCGCGGCGCGGCCTCGCGCTGGCGTTCCAAACAACCGCAACTGATCTTGTGACGGGTTGCCGCTGCGCATTTCAGGAGTCACGAGGAAGGATGTGCTCTCCGGGGATGCGCCTGGGCTGGGCCACGGGCTGGACTTCCATGAGATACCAGCTCTTTGGGGCTGTTAAAGTTTGGCAGGGGTGGTAATGTGGTACATGGCCTTGTAGGCACCAAAGATGTAAAAGAAAAAAAAAATTAATTAAAATAGTGAGAAGCAGCAGAGAAGCTGAAATGCGATACAATTTCTGTTTATTACTTTCGAAGAAAAACTCTGATTTTTATCACTTGTTATTGTTTCTTGCCTCTTGCTGTTCTCTTTCTCGGTAATAGGAGATAATATTCTACGTTTTCTTTATAAATTCCCCTGTGTGATTTTAGGGGTAGATTCAAACCTCAAACATCACAGATAGTGCCCCTAAATGTCCACATATGATAATTATTATTTTTTTGTCATGGGTACTGATTCCGAATGAAAAGGCCATAGAGGCATTTTGGGGAAGAACAGTCACTTGAGGAAGGGCAGTTTGGTTGACGTGGAGTGCTGGAGGATCTGTTTCCACCTAGAAATTAAGTTTAATTTCAAGTTATAAGAGAACACTGGGGAAAAAAGGAGAATAAAATCCCTATTATTTTTAGATTTTCCTTTTTCCCTCTGAGATCATGGTTTTCATGTGAACAGTCACAGCAGAAATGTAATTTTTGCTTTCAGTTATTTTTGTTATTGTAAACCACTGCTTCTGTCAAAAGTATGCACTTAATTTTAAATGTGAATGCTAGAACTAATCAATATTAAATAAACATCTTGTCATAATTAACAGCTCTTTGAAACATCACAGATCTCGTTCCTCCTGTTTTGTACACTCCCAGCAGAATTTTCAAATTTCATTAATAACACTTGACATAACCTAACTCAGCTACTTGTGAATGTAGTCAGCCACCCTTGTTGTCTTACAACTTTCCCTGCTGAAGAATTTGGTTTGTTGTAAAGCTGCGCTGGGTAGACTTTGGATTGTGACTGCCACTGTGAAAATCCCTATCATGTTGTCAGTGTCTGAGTTGTTGGGGGTGGTTTTTTTGCTTTAGTTAGTTTATAAAAAGTGCGAATTTGACAAGATACGGTTTCTAGCTGACTTCCAGTTACTGCGTATTTTAACTAGTTTCTTACTCTAAATTTTTCTCATGGATACTTTCTTAAACTGATTTTTCACAATTTGTGGTTGGAAAAATATTAGAGTCTTTTTAAAGAGATTTATATTTCTTTCCGGAGTACTCAAATTATCTTGCGTATTCAAATAGAACGTACAGCAAATTTTGTTTCCTAAACGTTGGACCTATACAGCTGTATAAGGTTTTTCACAACAGAAAAAAGCATGGTATAGGAGAGCGAGTTTTCTCCTCTGTCAGGAGGGGAATAAAAGCATGGCAAGTAATGGTCGTGCGCGTTTAGTAAAAAGCTTGGTCTTGTATTTATGCCAGAGGTGCGCACAAATGGGCACCTGCAGGCAAGGCAGGCGCTTCATCAAATGCTTTCCTTCTCAAAAGACTCCCATCTTGCAAACATCAGCCAGAAGGGCGGATGGGCAGGTAGTCTGCGGGTAGGTGGGCGGTAGATCGATTCATCAGAGCAAAACAGTGGAAATAATGGAAGCGATGATGATGATAAGTGGTATTGTCCTTGTAAATGAATAGATTGTAACCTCACCATGTCTAATTTTCTCCATTCTTCCATCATTCTCTTCCTTTTTAAAAATATATTTCCCTCCCTTCTAAACATACTAAATATTTCGTCCTTCTTATGAAGATAATTTGGGAGTTTACAGTTTCCAACAATTGCGTGTGTTGGACAGTTTTTCTACACCGTGCTTTTCAGTCTTTTTGCTGCATATGGATGCGTCGTTAGCCCGCAGCGTTATGGGAAGGTTCAAGAGAAGTGTTCGGCTGACGGGGAGCGACAGATTAAGCTCATCCCAGATACTGATGCCGACACCAGCTTTTGGTGTGTCCTGGCTTCCTGATGTCAGCTGGAACATTGTGTCCGCGCGCGCTGCCGCGTTAGACTGTAAACGCTTGTGCTTATGCCTTACCTACCTTCTAAAAAGCCCCGAGGACTTCTGGCACTGCATAAGTAGTAACTAACTGAATTCCTCCGACCTCAGAAAGAAGTCTGACAGTTCCTGGTGGGCTCTGTGTCTGGGACAGTCTTTGTTGTCGCTTTATCGCATGACGAAGGGGGTGTGAAGTCCTCCACCTCTTCGACCAGCCCAGATGCTTTTCCTTAATGACTTAAAAACCAGGGATGGAGTAGATGACTTTGTATCTCTCATCCCCGGTGGAGTATACAGCTATATTTCACTACCCATGCTCGTAGTACGCGGCTGGTGGTTCCCATATGCAGGTAGTGGCAGTTGATGGCTGGAGTCACGGTTAGGTACTGTATTACAAAATCGGGTAACGTGGCTTAAAATGCTTGCATATATATTTTTTTTCAGGTTCTGATTGCCAGTATCATGTGCAGCTATAGCAGGGAGGACTGGACTGAACTTTCAAAGATGGCAGAGGTAATGGTTTCCTGAATGCGTTTCTGTGTCTTTTTTTTATTCTCCTTAAAAACAAGAGCTGCAATAAGGAATTTCTTGGAAGAAATAGGTTCAAAGTGAAAAATGAAAATTTAAAGCATGCCCATTATAATTTGTTTATTCTGTGTTTTCATTAAAATGATGGAAATGTAAATTTAAAGGAAATCTGTTCCATAAAAATGGTCCCTTGGATTTTTAAGCAGTACCTGGAAAGCCTTTAGTCTTTGAATCTATATGCTTTTTATTTGCATTTTAAGCAAACTGTATATTATGACGGATGCCCTGATAAAATTTAATTCTACCTTTGAGAGCCTAACTTGATCTTACCTTGCCTACAGGCACACTAGTTTGACAGCACCAGAAGAAATTTTGAATATAAAACTCTTGAATATTTAAAGTATAAAAGGCTCATTTAATGCTATTCTAGTTTTAATACAGGCTTTCAAAAATGATAGCAGAGAAAGCCAGCGTACGTAATAGCAGTCAGCAGGCTTCCTATAGTATAAATCCAGTCTTACACAAATGCAAACAGACTATGCACCTGAAATTTCAATTCGGTTTGAAGGAAAAAAAAACTATTTAAAAACATGTACCTGTGTCCATAGGGAATAGCGTAAGAAATACTTGATTAAGACTGCAATAATTTCATTCAGAAAGATGTCTATATCTGAATGTAGTACAAAGTTGTTATTTTTAAGTAAAACTGGCATTTTCCACGTAAAGTATCTGGAGGAAATAAAAAGCATCCTTTCCGATCAATAAAGGAACGTTTTGACAAATTTAAGCAAAACAAAACAAAAAAAAAGCTTGTCATTATTGCTCGGATTAGCTCAGATTTAAACGTTTTATAAGTGTTATATATATATATTTTTTGTATGTATGCTGTTATGTATGTGTAGATACGGGTGTCGACTTATTGAATTTGTGTTTTCATATGGCTGAATGTATATGTTGGACATCGTTCTTTTTTTATTCACGACGTCCTAAGCCCTCCTATGGCGATGCGGGAAGTCACTTCTTTGGGCATTTTGAACCTATGAGGAAAAAAATCACTTTGGGGACTTAGGGAGGTGAAATTAAACATTATCAGTAATTGGCTTGGTGGTCTTCAACACCAGTCCATTTTATACCTGTATTTACCTAATTGACCATGAAATCTTTTGTGGCATCCGCGCTTGACAGGAGCAGTGCCGCTTTTAAACTGAGTGAGATGAATGGCTCTATTGTGCCGTTTGCTCCTCTTTTTTAATCCAGCGGTCCTGCCATCCTCTTTAAGACGGATATTTCCAATCTGTGTTTGCATTTACGTTACCCCTTTAGGAAAGAGTAGCTATTTAAATGCACTCAAATTAACGTGTTAACGTACGTGATCGGACTTTCTTCCGCAAAGAAAGTTTAGTTAGTCTCCGCTCTGTGGAGAGCAGGGCACTTCCTTGGGACGCTCCGGAATCCACAGCTGAAGAGCGGTGATGTTTAATTGCATGCGTGGGATCCTACCTAGGAGGTAATAGATGTGGCTTTTCCAAAGAGCAGAAGCGCCGGGAGGCACGGCGGTGCCTCTCGGCAGGAGGACGACCTATTCATACAAAAGGTCAGCTTGTCACGGAGGCCGACAGCACCGGCATCCGCGCGGCGTGGCCGGGCTTGCGGAGCTGGCCGGGACGGGGAGGATTCCTGAAAGTGATGGATGGCTTCTCCCCGGCTCACGCGCTCGGAGAGCTGCTGAACCATGGCCGCACAGCGGGCGAAGCTACTCCAGTTCAATAAGCAAAAACCGAATGCGGACGCAAAACAAAATACTAGTTACAGGCACGTGGAAGGCAGCGGGAGAGATCCCCGTCTCAGGCCGCAGCAGCTCAGCAGGGAGGAAGAGGAGCGTGTTTGCGGGCTGCCCCTGTACACCTCGGCTCCTTTGCCTTTTTAATGGTAGCTAAGAGAGGGGGCTGAAGAGAAATTAGCATGAATAATATGTTTGTATCGACTCTTTTTTAAGACTCCCTTGTTCGGCTTCCGAAGCAAAAAATATTTAATGACAAAAGCTATGGCACAGTACCGGCACCTGCAGAAAATTCAGAGACTAAATTCATTAAAGCAGAAAGGAGACATTTGCTACTAAGTCACAGTTCTTCAGAGCACAGGAGCACCTGGGTAACGCCGACTGCCGAACCTCGCTCGCAGTGCTGCCCTAAGGCCCTGTAATTACATTTCATTTTTTAACATTTTCCAGGACCAACTCCTTATTGTGCTTGTCTCTTTTTAATTTACTTTTTACTTTAATTTCCTTTGCAATTTTGGGAAGCCACATCGGTTTTTGAAATTTTTCTCTGTAACGATGAGCACATTTCTTTTTCAGGCTATCGTAACCGTAGCTTTCTCTCTTTTAAAAAAAAAAAAAATAAAGAAATCAAATGCCTAAGGAAATCTATTTAACATGAACAGTAAATGCTACAGGAAAAAATACATTACTTGAAGTTAATTTTGCATTTTTTGTCCTTTTGCATGTTTCATAGGTTGCTGGTGCAGATGCGCTGGAGTTAAATTTATCATGTCCTCATGGTATGGGGGAGAGAGGCATGGGCCTGGCCTGTGGGCAGGTAGGATTGTAACCGCGATGGCTTTCATGTCTCTTCAGCAATCCTGCACTACCTCATTGATAGTTACACCTCGGGGGGAAGACACAAGCAGCAGATTACTAGCTTGAGATTTTTAGGTTGAATGTGTTTAAATATTTAGTGCCGAAAGCAAAAAAAAAAAAAAAAAAANCGTGGGTTGAGATAAGGACTGGGAGAGATCACTCGCCAATTACCGTCACAGGCAAAACAGACTCGATTTAGGGAAATCAGTTTAATTTATTACCAATCAAGTCAGAGAAGGGTGATGAGAAGGAAAACCAAATCCTAAAACACCTCCCCCCCCACCTCTCCCTTCTTCCCAGGCTCAACTTCACTCCCGATTTCTCTCCCTTCTCCCCCCGAGCGGTGCAGGGGGATGGGGAATGGGGGCTGCAGTCGGTCTGTCACACATCGTCTCTGCCGCTCCTTCCTCCTCAGGGGAGGACTCACACTCTTCCCCTGCTCCAGCATGGGGTCCCTCCCATGGGAGACAGTCCTCCACGAACTT
This sequence comes from Scopus umbretta, assembly GCA_013400535.1. NCBI lineage: Eukaryota > Metazoa > Chordata > Aves > Pelecaniformes > Scopidae > Scopus > Scopus umbretta. The sequence continues at coordinate 15,149 of VZTL01050608.1, read as the reverse complement.
CTCCCACATGGGTCCTTCCCATGGGCTACCCCCATCTTACTACATTTTGGGGCGAGGGGAAGAAGGAGGGAGCTGCAGAGTGGGAATCATGATTGCACGCCCTAAAATCAACACATGCTATTCAGCTGATCCCCTTGGAGAGGGCTGGTTGACATCTTAATTCATCCTCGCTTCCGCCATTAAACACAAAATTTTAAGAACTGAGGTGGGATTGGATAACTAAGCCATTAACTTTCTAAAACTTGTAGGAGGAAGGCAATAGGAGCTGTAATCGTTTCAAAGCAGTTGAAGCTTTATCATAGCGATACTGTCAGGCACAGTGCATGGGACGTTTCATTATTTTCTGTGAACAAAATGATGTCAATCTGTTCCATGCTGTAGATTATTATTTTTAATGAAAGTAATCTGGATGCTTTTCATGGCCAGTGGTCATTTACCGAAGTTATGATTAAAAATGGGAGAGGAGAAAATGATAAAAACCCTCCAGGACCACACTAGCGAAATGGTAATAGTTATTATTAATTTTTTTCCCTGAATTGCATTCAACAACAAAGAGCTATAGTAGCCATTTTTATAAGTTTATGAAGCAATTCCCACCCTTCACTCTGCACAGTGTAGCTCAGTAGTTTGGGTTGTCCCCACCCGAGACGGCAGCGTGCTGTAGAAGGGTGAGGTTTGGCCAGGGATAGCCCTGAAGGTTTCGCGTGGAAGCTGAAACAGCCTTCTTTCCAGCATGTTTTTTTAAATTTTTTTTGCCTTTTTATTTTTTTTTTTTTTAGTCATATGTTATTTCTAGCTTTCACTGGTTGGAATAATATATGCATGTGAAGTTGCTTAGATGTGTAGTCAGTAGGGAGCTGTCTGGCTACATGAGTTTTTACATATCTTTCAGCTATTGTAAAATCAGAGAAGCAAATGCAAAATCTGAGCACTCAGGGCTATCGGGTGGATTTGTGACTCTCCTTGGAGGAGATCAGATCCATAAAGCAAGAAGAAGATTACATTATATATACATATATGTTTGTATAATAATAAAATTTCTCTCTTCCCCATACAATATGGATATTCTTTTGAATGTTTAATATATACTACTCCCATTTAAATACATTCTTGTGTTTTCTTAACTGTCTCACCAAAATGAGAGCTCAGAAAAGAATCTACTTCTTTAGACGAATATATGAAGAACACAAGCCATCTTTAGAGGGCCAGATCCTGTGGTTCTTCCTCAGAGTTGGCTAAAATTAAATTATAGTGGCTTTAAATGCAGTTTATCGAAGCGAAGGGTAGGGATAAATTGGACAAAATAACAATACGTGCAAGGAGGTTTATCAGGAGCTCTTCAGGTGGCTTCCACGCACGTGTGGTGGCCCCTGGAGGTCCCGTCATAAGACAGGAAAGTGCTAGGAAGTATTTTGGCTCTACTCCTAATTTATTTTTTTTTCCTTTTTCCCCCAGAGCTGAAGTCAAATAGGTCATACATGGGTGGCACGGGGAAGAGAGGGCCCAGATACGCTCTGGGGAAGAAAACACCACTCGATATCTAGAAGTCAGGGCACGAGGCTTTGAGAGACAGAGCAGCTTTCCTGGTTTCTTAAATCTTTTTGATAACATAATCCACGTCTTCATAGGAAAATTTTTTAGGGATTAGGTCCCTTTTCATGCCTAAGTACATTAAATCCTCAGGAAACTACAGAAATTGCTGAGATGAAAAATAATGGCAGAAAAACATGTATGTGTATTTTTACTATTTATAACGCCTAAAATGGTCTGCCTTTTTCATCGTTGTTGTTTTAAAAAAAAAAGGAAAGGAAAGGTTAATTACACTGTCTACTTTTTCTCCTCATTTCAATTCCTATGGTGTGCCTAAGGGTAAGTGTAGAAATCTGGGAACATCAGATTTGTTTTTTCTCTATCCTATTTTGTTATCTACTCTCAAACACTTCCACTGTTTTATACGCACTGTAAATTTTAAAAATTCCAGATATGGCCAAATTATACATATAAAGAATCGGTACTAAGAATGGCTGTTTGTTTTGTACTGAATTACAGTTCTTAGCTTTTATTTGATTTTAATTCTAAGTCATTAGTGCAGACACTCTGGCGCCCAAACAGCATAGCTAGCCAGAGGGTAATATGAAGAGGCATCTGTATTGCTGCCAATAAGTTACTTAAAGCTGGTTCTGTATAAAATGTCAATTATGTTTACTAATGCTGATTAATGATAATAAAGTTAAGGTTTGTATTCTTTCATGACAATCTGCAACTCTATAAAAGTTGGATATCATTAAAAATTGTAATAGAATTTCCATCATTAGGTTTAACAGCACTAATGCACAGATTTTCTTTGAATCAGATAACATAAGTGTACAAAACACTTAATAGTGAACACAAAGACAACGTGGCGAACAGCAGGTTATTAAAAAATGACAGCGTCGCTTTCTCACTATAGTTCATTACTGTACTAATTATAGCATAAAATTGTGAAAATAATGAATCAATCAAACATCCAAGATGGCAGCACTCACATTTCAATGTCTAACTTGTGGTGGGGTATTTGTGGTACACTTTTTGTGTACTACTGGACACTATGCAAAGATGTTTTAATTTTATTTTTTTTTTACTTCTCCTTCTAAAAGTGGCATTAAATATTCAGAACCATTACTGTGACATAAAATAAAAAAATTTAAGTGTTTGGCTTTTTGGTTTTGGTCCAAAAGTCAACAAGTCTCTCCAGCTGCTCTGGTAAGAATGAATAAATAGTTGAGTTGAGTTGATAATTTGGGTTTTATTTTGCATTTCTGCTAAGTTTTGTGTCATTCTTTGTTGTTCAGATGAAACCCCAGGACTAGTAAGCATAACGCGCATAGACCTAGAGTAAGACCGACCGGGACGAGTCATATCCAAAGTCTTCAAAAATATCAGTGAGTCTTCTTGGCCTAATGGGGAGTGAAAAACAACGGAGGGAAGAAAAGAGCAGCCTACAGCTGCTCGAAAGGCAGCAACAAAGATGCTAGAAAGGCAGCTACAAAGAGGGAAAGATAATTCTCTGTAGTGTCAGGTGATCCAGCAAGGGGCAACGGCCACAAATTGCAGGCTGAACGTTTCAGGTTGGGCATCAGGAAAAAAAATCACCAAGAAGGTGATGCAGTAGAGGAGCGTGTTGCCTGGTAGGGCTGCGTGCTCTCCATCTCTGGAGTTTTCAGGGCTCCGGCAGGCAAAGCCACGGCCAACCTCAACTGGTGTCAGTGCTAGTCCTGCTCGGAGCAGGAGCTTTGGACTAGCTGCCCTCCAGAAGTCTATTCAGGCAAACATTTCTGTGATTCTGTGGATTCACCCTGCTCAGCTCCTGTCCAAAGGTACAAAAGCATTGTTTATACCACAGATAGGAAATCAGCAGCGGATAAAAGGAAGCACAAGGACTCACCCGTTTACTTGGGGCGAGATGATCAGTATGATAGGGAGATCTCAGGTCGAAAGCCAGACATAAGTTTAAGTTCCAAAGCGCAGAGGATGCTTCTGTACTTTCTCAAAAAACCCAAATCTCTTATTCAAAGATCTCAGCCTAAGTGCAAGAACAGAGATTCTTTATGCTATAAGCAAATATTTTAAAAGTTAATAACATCCTGGCTTATAAATATTTCTCATTAATTAGTCATACCTTCTAACCTCCAAAATAAAAAAAAAAATAATAATAAAAAAATCTTTGCCTATCTCAGCATTTAAGCTATAGGTTTGGGGGATTGTTTGCTTTTTTTTTAGTTAATATTGAAGGAGGCATGTATATGTCTCTTGTGAGTACTGAGATCCAGATCCTGGTCATTTAACTACTCAGTTCATACTGCAAAGCAAGTTCACTTTGCATTCTTTTCTTACCTTTATTTTCATTTTACTTAAACTGTACTTGCTACAGTCTCTGCTGCTGCCTGTGTTCACGTTTATTGCCTGCAATTAGGAGGCAAGTTTCATAAAAGCCCGCATTGCCTCGTTCAGAAGACAACAAATCTGCTAAAAACAAAAAGCAACAAAAAAAAGAAAAACCAAAAGCCCTGGTTCCTCTGCGAAGATGAGAACTGGCTGCATGGCACAATTAGATTTGCTCTGCTGTACCTTGGAAATAGGGAAGATGAGGCTGCTTTTTAATTGAAGTGCACAGCATAGCATGCTAATTCGCTGTTGCTCTGCCAGCAAGGAGCTTGAAGTATTTTAAATAAATGATGCCCCAAACAGAATTTGATTATATCTGTGTTCATGTGGCATTCTGCTATCACCCTACAATAATACGCTGGTTAAGTATAATTCATTGAGTCCTGCAGGCAGAATTAGTTCTCTCTCTCCTCTTTTGTATCAGTTACTGCAACAAATTAATGCAAAACACTGTGCTATAGCAGCAGCGTGAACATTGCCACCCAAAATCCGGTATAAACCAGTATAATCAAAGTGAGGTTCGCGTTGGCGTTTGCGGTGGAGTTTCAGGATTGATACGGCTCGTTGTGCTCTTGCATTGGCCACTTTCATCCATTTGGGCTGGGACCTTAAGACGGTATCTCACTGTCTTGGTGTCTGTCAGCGCCCTCCGTGGCTCTGGGGCACGTTTCACCCAAACGACCTGTTTCAGTCACGTTTCTCAGCGTTGAAACCGTTTCAAAGGTACTGAATTTCAGTAAGTTTCGTGAAACGAGGCAGCGGGGCAGAGGAGAGGAATTGTCTGCCGCCCAAGCTGATGGACGCGAGCAGGAGCCTTGATAGTCCAGCCGAGGGAAAAGCTCGGGCAGTCGCGGGAAGTTCAGTCGCAAGGCGCAGTCTCCTCAGAAACAAGGACTCCGTGGTTCAGGCGGCGACGGCGTTGCTCTGCGGTGTTGTTTTGCTGGGAGGGTATTTGGGATGCGCGGGGAGAAGGGATGCCACTGATCGCCTCCTCCGACTCCTGCAAACGTAGCTCTAAGCGTGCTTTTTCGCAGGCCGGGAGATGGGTTGGGTGGGCTTAACGTTCCTGGCTCCCACGCTGATCGTGGCCACGCGTCATCCTTTATGGCAGTTCGGGTTTTGTTGTTTTAACCTCTTTGGATTACTTTTTTCACCTTCCCTGGTTTCATACGTGTCTCTTCCCTTTCTCTTTCCACTCCCTCCTCCTCTAAAGCCCTCCTCATAAAGTAAACCCTTGGCTGAGCTGCTTTCAAAGTAACGACTGACTCGAGCCATTTCACTGGAAATCTGAACAGAAGCAGCTTGCTGACTCTGCCGTCACTCCTGGGTTGGTGACACCGTTCACCTTCCTCCAGTACCTAAGGATTCATTTCCTTTTCTGTTGCCCTCGTGGGATTCAGGTGTGATTAAATGTCACGATTTAAACAGATTTCTTCCATGTCTTTAGTTCCGTATGTCCTTTATGTGCTCATGTATTCTTTTTTTTTTTTTTTTTTTTTTTTTGTAGCGTGTAAAAGGAGACAATACTTAATAATGAGGTACGACAGTTAATTGGTATTTTGTCTTAGGAATTCTGTTTTTCACACACTCGAGAAGAAATTAATTAAAGATGCAAAGTTTAATAAATTCATCATCAGAACACTGTTCTGTGAATTTATATTGCGGTTTGACAACATTTAATCCACTGTTATTGCTTTGAAGGATTTTTAATGGAATTACTCAAAAGACAGAACGGAAAGTAAAAAGGGATTATAAATAGGACAGTAATGTTAACAGCACTGCCGACTTGCTGAAACTTTTCAATGACATGGTATGGCTGTTCGTAAGGTTTTAAATACTGTTTATGCATGGTGACTTTTTATTTATATATGGAAAGCATTCTCTACAGAATGAATTTTCTTAGAAAATGTAAAAGTGATTCCGTTTCCTTGAAATTCATGAGGACATGAAAGCAAGCTGGGGATAACCTTATTTTCAGTCACACTATGATGGAAGCATTTCAGCTGGAATTGACATTATGGATGACAGATGTCCCAAAGAAGCTGAGTTCAGCCAAAGTATCAGTGACCTGCTGCTGTTTAAAAGGAAACAAAAAGATTTGGGCTGGTTTAATGACGCTTCAGTAGCCTAACTGTGATGGAGCGTATAGCGAGTGCTTCCCAGGAAGAAAGAAAACCATGATTTTTTGGTTTTTTTTAAAACCAAACGGCAACCTGTACTTACTCTTGCAGCTGTATTCTAATGCACTGAGAAGCTTTCAGAAAAGGCAAACGTAGAAAACTCAGGCAAGCCTATTTCTGTGGTCTGCATGGTTAAATGTTTGGGTGAAGTGTCCAGACCCTGTGGCCTGCTTTGCCGTTGGATATGCGGTATTGTAAGGTATTGCAGTTGTTCCCTCCGAGGGTGTATGGTAAACAGGATTTATTGGAAAGGAAACGAGCAACAAGTACCTGTGTGCAGGTGAAATAAAATCTTTTAAGGTTATTCATCTTGGTGCACAACAGAAGTTAACTGTGGAGTGCTTTTTCTTTCCGTGGTTTCAGTTTTGTGCCGCCATTTGATGAAGTTAGTTACCAGTGTATTAACTGGTCTCCTCACCGCCTACACAAGAGTTTACAGGACTAGGCTCATACTTTTTTGATTTTGCCTCAGCTCCTAGTGAAGTTGGTCGGCGTGCTGGGAGGCTCGCTCTTTGCAGTAGAGCACATCTGAATACAGGCCCATATGACGATCATTTTAAAACCGAGTGAGAAATCCTTCTCAGAGCATAGGTTTTAAATTCCTCAGTTTGGTGGTTTCAAAAGGTTATGGTTCCCTCAGTTATTTGGTATTTTCTGCCTCTTTATTATAGGAAAGAAAGGACTGAGAGCTTGCCTACCTGACCACAAGAAAAAGCTATGTGTAGCTGCAGCACTCGTATATTCGCGTTCGATGCTTCCCTTTAAAATATTTCATGTATGAGGTAAAACTAATGAAACCTTTATGCCTTCTAGCAGGTAACCTCTGCATGAACTAAAGAGCTGAAATATTGTTTAATCACGCTGCGTACCACTTTTTTACAGTGGTATGAGAAACATTATTTTGGTTGGCTAGAAACAACCACGATAAAATATTTTGTTCTGTCAGGGGTAAAAAGGCAGTTTTATTAGTCAACACTTTGCATATAGCAATGCTGTTGATAAATAAATCTTTCCAGTTAGTATCTCCAAGAAGTTTATAAAATGTAAATGTGCAGTTTCACATTTTTCACTCGGAATGTTTAGGCCCGGTTGGTATCAGAACAAATGATTTGCTAATTTGAACTGGCAATCTGTGCTTCACCCTTTCAAGCCAACGATTATTAACCTTTATTCTGACAACCAAAGAAAATAACGGTTGTGTCTGACTCCTTTAATATTGCATTAAAATCAATAGCTGTCAATAGTGATTGCTACAGTTTTAACTGACCTATATCAATGAAAGAAAGTTTTTCCTATCATATAACAATTTCCTATCATATAACATCTAACAATTAAAAAAAAAGCCGCCTAGTTAATTTTAAAAGTAGAAAGTTTTCCTACAGTGATGTTTCTTCTGGTTGCTTAGGTTAGCATTTTAAATCAAAAAAACCAAACAAAACAAGTTTGGAATAAAGGAAAACGTTATGGTTCAACAACCTGCTTAGAAAGAGGATTCCGTTTTCCAAATAAATTCAGTTGTTTTTCTTTTAGTGCTGGGGAGAAAACAAAAAGCTTGTATGTGACCTGAAAAAGGGAGTAACTGGAAAGCTGACTAAAGACAGCCACAACCTTTCAAGTCTCAGTTGTGCTTGGTCTGGACATGCCTCTTACCGTTGCTCTAACTCCTGACACAAATCAATGTTTTGTACTTTTGCGTGCTAGTCAACCAAAAATTTCCAGCTCATTTTTGACCTTGTCTTCACGTTGGTTATCTTTTCAGTCGTTAGTTGCTACATTATGGAAGAAGGGATGTAGGAGTGCTGTGCTGCTAATAAGGCGTCCAAAGTGGGTCTCCCACACAGCACTTGGATAAATGCATTCTTGAATTTGGATGCTGACCGATGTTAATATTGGCAGCTATTGGATGAGATAAGTTAAAAAGCTTTGGGGTGTTAGTTGTTGGTTGGTTGGTTTTTGTTGGTTTGGTTTTTTAATGTACTGTTCAGCATCGTTCATTTGTGCAGCTCCAGTAGTGTACTGCAATCAGGAAATGCTGTAACAACTTGTTGTTCCCATTTTTGCATTTGGAATAGAGGGAGGTGATCAAAGGCTATTTGTCTTATGCTTTTAACACCTTGCAAAGGTTCTAATTGTAGAGCCGGAGAAGGGAGAAATAGCGATTGTGATACCAAACGAGAGTAAAAAAGAAGAGGGAGTTGGGGATCTGTTAAAATAGAAATGTATTAAAGAATTTCTGGTTCTTCCAAAACCTTTCATGAGGCTTTTAAGGTTTATTTGGTGAAAACACTATTAAATTTGATGTTCCTTTTTTTTATGTGCACCAACTATTTTTTTTTTAAAGTTTTTCAAAGTAGCCTAACTGTGAGATGTAGGAACCGCAGTCGTGTCATAGTCTCCTGTTGGCTTTTCTCAATACCTGCTGTTATCTCTCCCAGTATAGACTGGGTCTCAGAGCTTTGACTGCTCAGCTCAGCCGTGACCAAAGCCTGGACCCAATCCAGAGTGACTTGATTTTGTCCAGTGGCACATTGGTATCGCTAGAAAAAAAAAAGGAGAATCTCAATTAGGCTCCTCCAAGTGGAACTTGAAGCGACTGATCTGAACAGCAGCTGATCAAATCATGACACCATGCTTGCAGCTTTACTGTAAAGTAATAAAGTCCTAGCATCGAAGAGTGGTGGTAGATGGCAGGGGGCTTTAATTCTTATAATTTCCCACAGAAAATAATAATAATAAAAAAAAAAAAAGTTGAATCAAGTCACCAGGCTCTTGCTTAGGTTTTTACTTTGGTAAAAACTTCTATAAATTGGGAGTCATTACTCCCTGTAAATAGAAAAAAATAAAAATTAAATTACAATTTAAAAATATATAGTCTTTACATGGTCTTTAAATGGTAATGTTTTTGCCTGAGTGAAAAGGCTATAACAAAAAGAAAGAATGTAGTCTGTAAAAGCTAATGGGAATTTTCTGAGCTATACTTCTACATCTTAATCTGCAGTATTTTCTAAGTAAAAATGTGCTTGTTTCACTAGTAGTACATGCTTAGTTATAGAAGCCACATGATATCTCTTCAGTGTAAAAATGTTACAGTTTTTGTTCAAATTATAAGGAGAGCACTTATTATGTAGAAATAAAATAAATGTCTTAATTTACCCAGTAGATTTTTTTAAAGATTTTTTTTAAAAGAAAGGGACATTTTAGAGCGTGTAAGAGAGTAGCAAATAAGTATATCCTTGAATTAAAGCAGTGAGCAATAGTCACAGTACGCATTGTTGCTATGGTAGTGTAGTGAAACGGTAACTATGCAGGCCTTGCTTAATTCTTCTCATATTTATCTCTGATCTTTTAGAAATGCTTCCCCAAAATAAACCCCTACAACCCCACTTCATTTTGAAACCTCTTGTTTCAAAGTGCAAGTTAGTTAATAAAAGCTGAAGGCCTAAACTGGGGTGAAACATTCTGAGCCTCCCAGAACAAAATATGAAATTATGCATTTATGGTTGGGTTTGGGTTTTTATCCTGAATAGGATTTTCCTGTTTCTTTTTATTGAAGATGTCTAATGAGATTTTGAAGTTTTGGGTTTGTTTTGGTTTGGGGGTTTTTGGCTAAACTAATGGAAAAGGCTTCCATTACCTTCGGTACGCTTTGGATCTCATGCCAAAAGGCAGTACAGTATTGACTAAAAAAGGGTCCTGAATTCACATACTGTCGTTATCTCTCAAAATTTATTTTGTGGCATTGGTTTCACATCACATCATATCATATATTCTAGCCAGAAGGATATAAGCTCTCATCCAGCGGCTAGATTTTTGTGGGACTGACCAGGCTGACCCAAAGCCTCTGAAGTCATTTAGGCATTTTTTGAAATTTTTCCTAATATATATAGATAGCTTCACATACAGCTGTGAAAACTGTTATTCCTGCCTTAGGTTAAACTGCCTCATTTCTTTCTTTTTGACAGCTGCGGTCAATAGATGTTGACCAAAAGCTGTCAAATTTCCTGAGAAATGAGGAAGCATTTTTTTACTCCAGATCAGAAGTAGAGAGTTATTCGTCTTGGGAAATCCTTCCCTTAATTTGACAGGCTTTAAACAAATTGTTAGCTTTAATTAAGTCTGAAATGGGACAAATGCATAACCTAAACTGCCCCTTTCTAGCGTGTGAGAAGACAGGAAAATTAACCGTGAGATTCGGAAATGGTGTCTCTTTTGCTATTGTGATTGACTGCGGTTCTGTATTTAGGTACTGTGGAAATTTTGGATAGGTTTAGAGATAGTTTTATGAAGGCAATGTTGGACATCCCACAGGAGGAGGGAGAAAAGATAGCTGTGGAAAAGATCAATAGTAATATGAAAAAAAAAAACAGGTGAATGGTAAAGATACTAATTTGCAATGCTTTAAGCTGAAATTACCATACTTCTACTTTTATTCGCATTTGAAGGAATAGCAAAAGAGCAGCTCTTCATAGAGAAATTTTGATTTTATTTTATTTTTTTTTTTTTTAATTCTGATTTCCTAATGAATTCCTGCATCCATGTTTGATCTGGAAAAGAAATACGTGATAGACACATATAAAAAACATTTGAACTAACAGCATAAGCTAACAAGTCCTCAGAACATCTGTGGGATCTCTGTAAAAGATCAGATCCAGACCTACACGTTGAGCCAGTGGAGTGGATTGAATAGGTGAGGAATCTACAGGAACGATCATTACTCGCTTCCTGAAGCTGCTCCAAACGTATCCTGCCCCTGCCTGCCCGCACTGCAGGTTGTGGCAGGTATCGCCACTGTAACGTTCACAAGGAAAGGGTGGCATGGCCTGGAGGAAAGCCTACCTGTGGCGTGGAGGCTGTAAGCAGATGGTGAAAGATCCTTTTCTCCTTTCGTGTTTTTCAGTTGAAGGTGCGTTTGAGTTCTCGTGGGCTCTCAGGCAGCAATTTGGCTGAGGATAGGTTTAACTCTTCCCTTGTAGACTGTGGTTGAAGGAAACAGTAAAGTGAGAACAGTGCATGAATTAAGTTTAAAAGCTGGATCCTGCAAATTCTCACTTAACAAGGTTTTTCTTAGGCTATGTCATTCCTGAACATAAAAGCGCTCCCTCCTTTTCCCATAGCTGTCCATACTGTTTTGGAAAATGTATCTACCGTGCAGAATGAGGAAGTTAGCTGCAGAACATGTTTTCCTATAAAAAATGCCTCTGATGATAATAAATGTAAGGGGGCTACAAGGGGTTTTTTTCTGAAAAGCCAGTTCAGAAGAAAATCTGTCACCAGAAGTATGCACTGATGAGGGGACTCTTGGTGCCACTTGCCTACTAACCAGATATAAGAAATCCCATGTCAGCTTCATGTGTGTTAAATTAATACGAAGACAAAATAAGTCCTCTGTAACTTAGTATTTAAAATTGCAAACACATTGATATAATGCATGATTTAGCCATGAAACTCACTGGCAAGAGATATATACAAGAATAGTTTTGTGGCCATCAAAGACTTGAGGTTTATGAGGAAGATCAGACCTACGCTTGCATTAAATAGAATAAAGTATTTTAATTTCTGAAACTTCGTTGTTTATGTCATTGTAGTCAGTGAGAGATGAGATTTAAGGACTTTACATGCAAGGTCTGAATGGATCTTGCAACCTTCTCTGTGCCATCTAGAACTTTCCATCATCACAGTCAGGATAACGGACTTGCACAAATCATCAGCATGACCTGTAACGGTAACTCCAGCAGTCCTATGGAAGAAAGCCTTCATACATCAGGATTCTGTCCAAGAAGAATTATGTTTTCATGCTTTCCACAACCGAAAAGGTCCTTACTCTGTTCTTAGTGAGACAGAACTGCCACCATTATAGTAATTAGGGATGGACTGAAGATTGCGTGGTATGGACCATTTTCTCTAGCAGCAATTAGACAAGCTCGGCTAATGTGCTCTACCTTCCTTCTGAAGTTCTTGGGGCAAATTGTATAACAGGCTTATTTTTATGACATCACTCAGACTGACATTTGTTTTCTTTATATCTGTACACATACATCTGAACATACACTCACACTGATGTGCTTCCCAAGGACATAGTTAAGAAAAGCATGTTCGTTACCCTAAAGTAGTTCTATTTCTATCTATCTTTTGCGTTCTGCAAATACTCTGAAAAACTGATTCAAGGATTAAAAAATATTTCTTTCGTTAATGTGGAAAGTATCTCCTGGTTTAAGTTATTCTGAAGAAGCAAGTGCAGGTTTCTGCCAGACAAACCTTTTCAGACCCTTATGCAAAAGACTTAGTAAAAACTGAGCACCAAACCGCGGTGGGGTTGAGGAGGTGCCCCTCAGTCTACCTGACTCTCCTCTCTCCGTTTATTGAACAGGTATAACGGTACTTCCCTACCTCAGAGAGGTGTTCTGGATACAGTAGAAAGGTTGTGCAGGAGCAGGGTGGTGTAAAATCGAGGACCCTCCAAGAACACTGAAAATAGATCGTAGTAACAATTTCCAAAATTTCCAGAAATCTACAGCCAGGCATTTCTGTGGTGATCTCTTCATGGTTTTGTTTCTCTCCATGAAACACGAGGAGAGGTGACCTACTCTATGCACAGCGTTTTCACGCTCCTTTTTAAACATGCAGGATGTGTCTGCCTTGGGGGTGATAGGACGTGGGATTCATCTCATTACCAATGCCAAATGCAATCAGGAGACAACTTGCTGCTTTAATTTCTGAGGACTTATTCTTACAGTTATGGTTGTAGTTAAGCTTATCATGTGATCATTTAGAAAAAAAGGTGAATAGTTGTTTTTCCTCTAGTAGTTCTACCCATTGGCAATGAGTAGTTAGGATTAAAAGCTCCACCTAGCCCAAGGCTATAATGAATATTCAGGAAAAATGATTCTGTACTGCTGCTTAAGGAAGTAAAAAAGACAACCCCTGTAACATTCAAATCTCCTGTGCCTTTGGAATAAACAAGCAATATTTGATTAAGAACAGGAAGACAGAAGACACACTGATGTACATCTCATACCAAAAGAGACTTTATATGGTATTAAATTACCAACAGATTCCTGTAGGTACAGTGCATGAATCAATATTATGTTTTAGCTGCTGATAATTTCACCGAGCTTTTATTTAGATGGTGTTTGTTTAAAAAAAAAATATATATTACAGCTGATAAATGAAGTGTGCTACCAACGGATGTTACAGTCCATTGAAGCGTTTGTTCATTCTTCTGGATTGACACACAGAGCGAAATTATGCTACACGTTCTGTAACAATCGCACTGTATCATCATTAACGAGAGAACCAACAAACCTAGTTATGTGTAATAGGAGAGATAATTTATAGCAACGTGGTTGACTTTGAACCAAAAGCATTAAAATCCTGTACTACATTAAGCAGAATAATATTTTAGTTGGTTCATATTGTTGATTCTGCGAATGTAAATGCCCAGCTGTTTTTACAGCTAATAACATTTTATGTATGAAGCCATTTAGAAAATATTTCTTAACTACGCAGGCTTCATCAACCACTTTATCAATGATAAAAGCTGCAGGCACTTTCATACAGTTGGATTGGGGTAAAAAAGGATATTTGTGTCGTATTAGCCGTGACGGGTATTTTTTGTAACGTGATTTACGGGCCTCAGGATTCATTCTCTATACAGGTTATATGCTCATCCTTGAATGTTTTGTTAACCAAATCTCTGCTAAGAATCAGAAAATGCAAGTTGTAGATTGGAGTCGATCTTTCAGATATCCAAGTAGACGGGAGGCCCTGAATCAGCAAAATGAGTCAGGCAAAATGAAGCCTGTACCTAGCCTCTTTGAAACTAGTTTTTTGGTACTGGGCTGCTCACCTTGTTAAATTTGCACCCAAGTTTTAAACTTTGCTGAAAACGATAAATTCATATTCTCAGAAATCTTAAGTTTTGAACTGCATTTCAAATTGGGATAATTTCTTTAGTCGGTGATTGCACTTAGAAGTGAAGTCTCTGTTGCTAATCACTTACATCTTTCTCAGAGGTTGTGTTCTTGTGTGACGTCTGCAAATTGTCCTCACTCCAAAGGCAAACTGCAGTGGAGAGGTTGTACACCATCCAGTGAACTTCCCTTGGATTATATAAATGTAGTTCATTCATTCCATACAAAGATTAGCTGTCCAGTGACATGAATATCTTCTGTTTTCAACCAGCTGATGACTTACGATGCGGTTTTCCAAGACCTCAGTGCAAATATAGTAGGAAACTATGGATTTTATAAATGAATGAATAACTTTTTCTTGATGATCTAAAGAAGAAAATGTGATGTTACAGATAAAAACATATATTATGAGGCTAGTATTCCAAATATTATTATAATATGCTATATTATATTTATTATATGTGTTATATATGTTATGTTATATATCTTATATTACATATATTATATATTATTCCAGGATATCATTGAAAGAGGATATTACTCCTCTATGAGAATATGTTAGCTGTCTGTAGAGCATAAAAGCTCTGATAGACTCTTGCGGCGGCTTGACGGCATTGACATCGCTCTGGCAGCAGGGGAGCTCAGGCATGTAGTGGCTGTGGCCACCGGACACGTGTGAGGTGACCGCAACGGGCTCGGGGGGCTCGCTGGTGTTGGCCGCTGCACCAGGAGGAGTCGGAGCAGGAGGGGGCTGGAGGCAGAAGAGGGAGGAGGTGGAGAAGGAGGAGGGGAGGGTGGATCAGCCGGATGCTCCGGTACTGCTCCGCTGTAGGACTTGCACTGAAATGGGAGGCAGCAAGATCTGTCGCACGTGCATGTGGCACAAAGGTAAACAACAGGTTTTTTGAGGTATCCAGCATTATCTTTATATGATATTTAATTAATGGGCAAATGAAATAGATAAAAGATGACAGGGGAAAAAATCAGCTTTAGAATCATAGAATCATTAAGGTTGGAAAAGCCCTCAGATCATCTGGTCCAACCGCCAACCCAACACCTCCATGCCTACTCAACCATGTCCCGAAGTGCCGCATCTACACGTTTTGTGAATGCCTCTGGGGATGAGGACTCCACC
>VZTL01050607.1:707-31400 GCA_013400535.1 Scopus umbretta | reverse complement strand
CCTATTAAATTGTGTTTATCTCAGCCCTTGAATTTTACCTTTTTTTTTTTCCTTTTTCTTCCCCAATTCTCTCCCCCATCCCACTGGGGAGGGGGGGAGTGAGCAAATGGCTGTGTGGTGTTTCGCGGCCTACTGGGTTAAAGCACAGCACATCTCTGCCAGTTCAGCCCTTTCTCCTAGGCCCAGCTGCCCATTCCTGCTGTGGGGTAGCAGCAATATTGATCACTCCTTTGTTTGGTGGGCCTCGTTGGGCAGGATATCTCTGTAACATTAATTGCCTGGGCTTAGTATACCCCTCTTAGCTGCACATTGCTCAGACACGTTCTCAAAGCTAAATGCTGGCTAAGGACTTCGCTAACTGAGCGCCTTATTTTCTTTTTGCTTTTTACTTATCCTTGACAGCTCTCGTAACTAAGCACAGATTCATTGGAACCTCTGATGCAGAACTGGCCCATCATATTTCATATGAAGTTGCTTTTATCCTTGGTATTAAGGATTCATGATGTCATTAAATTTACTATTTTATCACCCCTCCGGAATGATAAAATGTATAAAACCTTTTCCAGCTCGACAGAGTTGCTTGGCTATTTCTGCAGAGCATGTTCTGCTTTTTGAGGATGTGCATTTGTGCTGGCACCCTCTTTGCACCAAGAGACAGACGCTTCGGCAGCCCCTCTGCTGGGGCCCAGCTCAGGCGAATGCTCTGTCATCTGCAGCCCCGCTAGTGGCCAGCAGTGAACTGGGTTCTTCTGCCTTTTGCCTTGCTGGGGCATCAGCACCCTGACCTTGCAGCACATTGCAGGAAGGCGAAATTTGGAGTACTGTTTGACTTAGATTTAATTTTTACTGCCGATGTCCACGTATGAGATGTGGTCTCAGGTTATCATCTAAAACAATCTCCTTATTAATATCGCAGTAATGTGGAAGTTATGTCTTTGCACATGCATTACTTGACTAATGCTGTTTTAAGACGGAAGAAGCAAATGTTACTAAATTACTATAGTAATTATATTTAGATGTAGTCTATTTCTTTTTCAACTTTTTTTCCTTCCCTTTCTTTCTCTTTTTCTATTCTCAGACTTACTTTGGTAAAGCACGGGTATAACGTGACTTAATTCCTTGTTCTTACTTTTCCCACAGCACTGGTTGAGGATCAAGACTCCGCAGCTAATATTTTCCCATTGCTGTTGCCTGTTGCGCCCTCAGCTCGGGCAGTGGTTACTGTACAGATTGCCACCCTTCACACATGAGGGCAAGCACTTCTGTCACAGACTTGTCAGCAGGAGTGTTGCACGGGTGAGAGCAGTGCTTGGCCCATCGGGGAACGAGGATGAGGCCCCTTTACAAACGGCTTAGCCGTGCAGCTCACATTCAATCTGCAATAGATAAGGACCTTTGCTTTCCATCTTCATGCCTTTTTTCCTTCTCCTGGAAAGATCAGAGCCATTCACCTTCTGTCAGCTTTCAAGCTGATGAAGGGGTGTGTGTTCATTTAGCCAAATGAGTGTAGCACGTTCATGACTCCAGGGCTGTTAATCCTGATTTAAGTCTTTGATGACTGTGTTAGGGAGTGAAATGAGAAAAATCCTGCATGGAAAAGCCCCACTGAGATAATTGCTGGCATTCCCTTTGCATGGTAAACGGGCTGAGGAGGAGTGGAAATTCATGCCTGCACAGGAAAATGCCCAGTGACCTTTTCTGGAGGAGGGTTTTAACCTTCAGAAGGGAGGGTTGCGTGGATCGCTTAGAGTCTTCACAGTTGGTATTGATTATAATAGAAAACACTAGTAATCGGCAGTAATATAAATCTATAAAATAGATAGATACCCTATATTTAAACTACAGCTTGCAGAGCAGCACAGATGGATGAATTTGGTGATAACTTCTTGAGCTTGTGTGTGATGGATGAGAGCTAAAAATGGTCTAGGAGAGAGACCATTTTACCCACCCACTGAGGCGAGTCAGGCCCGATGGCACGGTTAGCCGTGCTTTCCCCAAGCGTTGCGTGTTTTCATTTTAGAGTGATAGGAAATGAGTAAAGCAGCTGAAGTGTTAGAGCAGGAGTGGCTGTATATATACGTATATAAACAGATGTATGGACAAATTAAACTGGTCAGGCCGCTACTAATTCCTGTTGGAATTTGCTTCTTATTCTGTCTCATCCTAACGTTAGCAAGGCACTTTGCGTGTCTTGTGGATTATAATGTACTAATAACCTATTTGTTTGTGGTTATAGAAGTCGGGTACGGCTGAGTCAGTGGCTGAGCCGTTTTGAAGGGCAGTGAGTTGGGTGGGAGGAAAGCGAACACCTCTCGCTGCCTCTGCCAGCCAGGAGCGGGGCCTGTGTCTGAGGGGAAGTGTCTGTGAAAAGCAAATACAGCGCAATGCCTTTGGAAGTGGAAGTGAGGTGAGAAATGAATGCGGTCGTTGCTTGTCAAGGTCTTTTCAACCACGGCAGGCAGAGGGAAAATGTGGGAGCTCTGTGTTTGGTTTCTCTACTTCCAGAGCAAGTTACCTGCTGGCATCTCCCTCCCTTGGGTCTGGGGCAGAAGAGGAGGACGTGGCTCACTGTATAAATAAACACTCCTCAGCATGCCCTCACATGCCTGCACGTGACGTGGCCTGCACGTGCCACCAGCCATGCCACAGCTTGTCTCTCCTGAAGTGATGTTCAGTGATGCTTTTTGCACATCACTGTTTACATGGACAAAATGCAGTCCCTCCCTCAGAAACATGCTCTCTAAAACTGGCTCATTCTTACACAACCAGACTCCTGTCTTCCAACAGGAGCAACTCCCTGACTTCCCACTGCTGCGGAAACCATGGGGCCATCCGGCTGCCATCTCATGGGTGTGCCAGTCCTGTCATCCTGACGCAGACAGGCCCAAGCAACGCCTGCCATGGTCCCCTGCACTGCAGGGCCAGGCGCTGGGCAGGGAGGAGGAGTTGGGACTGCAGCATTTTTCTCCATGGGGATGCACAGGCAAGGGGGAATGAAGCTCCATCTTCGGATAGCCCTGTTATCCGTGGGCTGACTGTGCTGATGCTGGATGGCACCACACGGGCAGCACCAGCGTGACATTGATATCAGAGCCCCTCCGTAGGACTGATCTGCTCTTGGGCTTCATGCAGTTTTCTAACCAGATAACAAGTGAGGCTATATTATTTAATGTCACATCTGAATCCTTTGAGCCTCTGATTCTGTTGTATTGTGTAATGAAATACATCCTAAAGAGATTTGGCAGTTTTTGTAATAGGTAGATTTACTCCTTAAAATAGACCTAGCTTCACATGAATAAATATGTGCAGACTAGACTAGTTTTTCATCATTGTTTGAGGGTTTAATCCTTTTGGTTTTGCAGTAGCAAGAAAGCCTGTTTGCCAGCAAAATGTCTAATGCAACTTTATACCCTGGCAGGCTGCTCTAAAGGTTACTGTCTTCTATTGTTTTTTCTTTAGGGTCTTTGAGAGCTTAGAAGACATAGCTGAGCCTTGTGCCAGTAAAAATAACAGGGATCTCCTCATTAACTGTATTGGCCTCCTCCTTTGTTTGCCAAGATCGGATGACTTTGAGTCAAAACAGGAAATGGCTGAATTTAAATCCTGGAACGGAATAACTTTATTGGCAGCCGTGGCAGTGTCCTGCAAAGGTTTCCAGTGGTGCGACAGCTCCTGGTGCAAGTCAGGTGTTAGGCAGCTCGCTTTGGCCTCTCGGACCTGTGGGGTCTGGAGGTGCCTTTGCTGCATGCGTCCCCCATCAGCCATCTCCTGTTAAATCCACAGGGTTTGTGGTGTGGGACTCATTTAACAAGCCTTTTCTTTCCCCACATAAAACACACTGACCATGACAAGTTTAAATAAATGCCATTTCTCTATTGTCTCTGTTATATTACAGATGAGGCCAACGAGCTGGAAGGCAAAGCTGCCCCGAGTCCTGCCTTCCCCAAGCACACTGCTGGCACAGGAGAGGAGAGGTAACTGCTGCTCCTCGTGCAATGCTCTGGCTGCTGCTCTTACTTCTAATGAAAACTGAATCCTACCCATTAAATCCTGGTCTTTAACTGAGTTTCCAAGACTGTATAAGTAATAGGTTATATAGGATATTTTAAAAATCCTTTTTCCAGGAATTGTCAGAATATCAATCCTCCCCTAATAACTGCTAATGCGCTTATCCCAGAAAGGTCTTTTCCTGCATGATTTGATAAGGGGTCAGTGAAATGGAAGCTGTCTCTAATGTCAGGATATTCTGGTTAGTTTTTCAAAGTGATTATGGTTTTATTTGTTTAATTTTTGCCATGGAGCAACACTAACAAAGTGAACTGTTTGAGGAAACTGCTCATTTCCTGCTGGTGCCAACCTCTGTGTGCAGTGCTCAGCACTCTCCGTCAAGGCTTGGTAGGATTTCACGTTGTGGTGACTGAGCAGAAACACCCACTAAAAGTACTCCAACGAGCAGAGCAGTGGCCTCACTCAATATTTGTGGACTATGGAGAAACCGTGAAAATATTCATGTATTCATTTATTGTTGCTGCCATCTCGTTCGCATTTTTTTGTCAGCAGAATGAGGAATCATTCTTCACAGGTGGCAATTGCTCCAGTTAAATATTAAATGTGGGCCTTGACCCTTCTAAACTTCTTGCAGCTGATCATTGGGTCTTGCTACAGAAGGGTCCAGGGTCAACAAGCCCGAGGTGTTCCTGCTTCACCCACACAGCAATGGTCCTAATGGGTTTTTTTGGGGTTGATTAAATCCGGAAGAGCTTGCTCTGTTTTTTTCAGTCAACCCTAAGCACAAAGCATTGTTATCTGAAATCTTACCAGCTTGACTGCCATTCTCCATCTAGAGAGCAGCCACCACTAGATGCTCCCAAAGATGGTAGAAACAGTCAAGTAAAATGCCTGTGATACGTGTTTCTTCCATTTATTTACCAGCCAGTTAATAATTAACTTATATTCCAAACATGAAGTTTTATATCTTGTACTGTAGTTTTGCCCTAACTATTGTTGTCATAATCATTCCTGTAGTTTCTAAATCCTCCATCTATCTGGTTATTCCTTTGGCCTGAACTGGAAGCTGTGGCCTGTTCCTTCCTGGGCCATGGCATGGAAATACATCTCCCTCCTGCATGGCTCTTGGGCTCTTCTGGCACTGCTGCATCCTGTGTTTTTCCCTGTGGTTTTCTCCCAGAAGGTGAAAGTCTGAATAAACCTAAATCAAATGGTTGACACCATTGTTTTTATTGTGCAAGTGCAGCAGCAGACTCATCCTTACTCCAAGTTCAGGCCATTTAACACGTTCCCCAGTCCTCCCAAGCAGTAATGGAGAAAATAAATGAAGGCATCAGCTCTGGGCAGCCTTATATTGGGCTGGGTCAGTAGATGAAAGTGGCAAAGTAGCTGAGCAGAAGTGAGATGATGTTGAAGGCTGCCTGATCGCCCTGCCAGGCACATCACTACCACTGATCTCCTTGCTCAGGGATTTCTCCTCTCCCACAGATCCAGCACACCTGCTCTTGATACCACAGAGGAGCGTAAAGTCTTGCCAAGACCGAAGCCGAGACTTGGTGTCCCACTGCCTGCATCACACAAGGTAGTATAGGCACAGCCTCTGCACTTTGTTTTG
This sequence comes from Scopus umbretta, assembly GCA_013400535.1. Lineage (NCBI taxonomy): Eukaryota > Metazoa > Chordata > Aves > Pelecaniformes > Scopidae > Scopus > Scopus umbretta. Next base: position 25,777 of record VZTL01050607.1, on the reverse strand, counting down.
TTATTTCTTGGACATTCACACAGTCTGTACCTACTGGCAGGGGCTCCACAGACTGCCTGCCCTAGTGTCTATGCTCAAATAATATAGATTTTTCCAGTCTTGCCAGTTTATATACACTGATAGGGTTTGTTTTCCATTCAGAGATCCAGTATACATGACGTCTCTTCCTCAGAAAGTGACACAGGAACAAGTCCGTTTGTGGCTGCAACAAACAGCTTGCATTTGTCTAGAAAAGGTAAGTTTTTTGTTCAGTGAGTCATTGGCATTTTAGTTATTCAGCATTAAACACCAAGGGACAAGATGCTTTTTTGTGTGTGTAGAAATGAATAACAAAGAGTATTTCTTACCTTAGCCTGTAAGAATAGGCTGCCCGCATTTGTATGAATTATGCCCAAGGCAGCAGGGAACCAGAAAAGAAAAAACAAATGGATGACTAAAACTTCTCCGGGCTCTCAGATTGTTTTAAACTGAGTGCTTGGCTCACAACTCCGTAACACACACATCTAAGTTACCTTCTCTTTCCTGCCTTGAATGCGTAGTGTATTTTTGGTACGTAGCAAATCGGCAGTAGGAAAGCTGCTGAACTGAAAGCAAAGCTGAAAATAAATCCCCAACTCACAGCAACAATTTAGAGCTCAGTGGATTTTTCCCATGTCCTTTTGCAGAGAGAAGGGCTGGGGTTTTCAGGGCTTTCTTCAGGTAGAAGAGTCTCAAAATGGGGAAGAATTAGAAACTCATTGGTGGTTTCTGGAAACTCCCTCTGGCTTCCCTTTGAGAATCTGCAGCCCAGACCTTTCAGGGAAATACGGTGTGATGTGGTGGGACAGGCTGTGAGCATTTGTTGCTGTTGTAGGTCATGGAGCATCTCTGTTGCCCACCAAACTTTCAGAGGATGCAGTACCTCAGCCCAGCAGTGCAACTGGAGGAGAAGGTGTTGATGGGGCCACTGGCACCACAGCGGGGGCAAAAACTTCACCCGAAGAAACTTATGCTCCCAGCAAGATACCAGTTAAGAGGAAACCAAGCAGAACTTTCTCCCGATCCGAGCAGTTTGTGAATCATGTGGGGCCAGCAGAGAACAGCCTCACAAACAGAAAGCTGCTGGCAAGCCCCAAACCACTGACCACAGAGGGGGAAAGCAGCCAGGCTGTGAAGCAAGGTGTGAACTATACAATCTCATCAATGAGTAACAAAGAGGAGGGTATCGGCTTTGATCGTGAACACTTCAAGAACTTGAAGAACTTCTGGGAGAAGGGAGCAGACTCTGTGACAGTGGGAAACGTGCCAGAGGACCCGAGCTGGGTGGAGGCAGATGGTAGGCAGTTCAAACTGTGCCGCTCACTCTCTGTGCAGTCTGGGCAAGGCCAGAACAGCGAAGAAAAACCTGGTGTCTTCACCAAAACAAGAAGCCCCTACAAAAGGACAATAACCTTGTCTTCTAGCGAGGAAGAACCAAGCTATGTAGCCCCTGCAAGGAAGGGCTCAGTTTCTGTCATTCCTAGATCCACGTACGCCAAGAGCAAAGGCAGCCTGGTTACAAGAAATAACTCGCTGAGTGAAAGCAATGGGAAGCCACCGGTGCCAGAGGAAGAGAAGGCGGCACAGCGCTGCTCCAAGAAATCCAGATTGCCTGTGCGAGCGCCTTCCGTCAAAATCGAGTCGCCTACCAAAGATGTGTCTGGCAGCACGTTTGAGCCAGAGACGCCTACAGACGAGTTCATTGTGGCAGAAGAGCGCAAGCATGCAGCAAATTCCCTGGCGGGCAGGGTGCAGATACTGATCGAGCCTGTGCTTACAGATGGTGAAAACTGTGATGAGAAAGAGGAAAGATCTGATTTAGGCACTTACGACAACATGGAAATAAATGGAGAGCTACCTGAGACAAAAACGTGTGAGTCTTCAGAGAAGCAAACACCCAGTGAACCAGCCAGGGAGAGAGAAGCTGTTCAGGGAACGGACTCAGCTGTTTACTCAGGTACTGAGGGCTGTAACTGCACCCTGTGAAATCCCAATAGAGAGTCATCCCTAAGCCTGTTTTCTTCCCTAGCCCTTGTGCATTTTGCACATTTGTTTCATTTGTCCATTTATCCTGTATTGCAATTTGTGCAGAGTTAGCATGTGTGGAATGTGTTTAGCAAGCAGCTCTGGAAATAAATCCTGTGTAGCGCGGTGCAAGTGTAAAAGGGGGCAGTGCCATGTTCCGTTGCCATCCTCCCCGCTACCAGCCCTCATGCCTTACCTGCAAGCACCTCAGCTCGGGACAGCCCTCCATTTTTTTTAGCACTACCTACAACTTGTCATGGGAACTTATTTTATTTCAGCCACTGGGAAGACCGTACTTCCTTCAAATGTGGGGCTAGAGGAATTCTTTGTGGTGGTAGAGAGAAGTCTGACACAAATAGAAGAAATAAAGCGTGAAGCAAAGTGTTTAATAAATACATGGGCTGTTAGGCTACCTTGATATAGCCGCTGGCTGTCAAGTGTTTAATTGACATTTTGAGTCTTTTGGGAATCCACCAGTGAATGTGGATATTAAACTGTAACTAAAGTGACTGAACAAGGAGTCTGATTTTTCTGGGTTCTGATACCATTTTCTCAACCATGATGGTGTTAATAGTTACACTGCTTTATCAGTCTCTCTCTGGGTTTGACGGGCTCTTGTAGTGACTGTTAATATGAGCAAAAGTTACTGTAATTGCAGTTCCTTTTACATGTGGGCTCTGATTGCCCACAGCTCTGCTCTCTGCCAAGCAAAGACCTAGGAAGAGAATTCACTGTCCTCTTTTTCCAGATTTCCTTTCCTCATGCACCTTGGCAAGACCTATTTGAGAGGATTTTCCACAGACTTATCTGATTTTGATTTTTAACTGTGTAATTTCTTGGCTTATTTCCTACCTCTTATAAGATCTCTGTGAAAATCCTGAGTTGCACTTCAGGTAAACATAAATATTTCCTTTTGATACCAGATCATTCTTATATTTCTCAGGATTTATGTCTTATTATTACATTCCTTTCAGGATGATATTAGCAGATGGCTGTGTTTCACTGGAAGCTCTTTGCAAGTGCTGGTCTGTTTTAGGGACTGGGTTAATCTAGTGTTTACATTTCCCATCATTGTGTGAAGAGGTTTTCTCAGGGAGAGACATTAAAGCACGCTGATGATTTGAAAGCAGCCCTGGGTAACATAACTGCAGTGTGCTCTAAGCAGAGTGAACAAGCCAGGAGATACACACACACACGTGCTTATTGACACACCGCCCATTTGTGTTTATTTATTTACCATGTTGATTTGGCTTTTCATGTATTCCAGAGGAAGATGGGGATCATTCTCCTGCCGCTCAGGCATTGGCCCGAGCAAATAGCATTAATCTTGCAAAGAGCATGGTGAACATTTACACAACCACAGAGAGTGAGTAACATCTTTATCTTTTCCTTTTTGGTTTACGTTCCCTGAAGGTAATATATTATGCCTGAGTTCTGCGTCCCTGGTACTTCTGTGCATGTACCAGGCAAGGAAAAGGACATATTGCTTCATCATCAAATTAGAGAGCGTACAGTGCCTAAAATTTAATTCAGAGCCAGGAAATTGCAGCTAGATTGGTGGTATGTTACTCAGTGTCTTCAGCAAAAAACACAAGGGCTTCAGAGGGTTGGCAAGAAGCTTGTACCTGTCTCTCCTCTTCCCAATGAGTACTGTGGGAGCTGCATGGCAGTGGATTAATCGGAGACACCAGAGCTTGCATCCAGCACGCGAGTCACGCCGCAGACTCCTGTCACACGATTACTGGGCTAGCAGTGCCCAGCCTGGGCCTCTCACCCCACCCAGAGCAGACCCTCTTTGCTGGCCCGATCTCCTCAGCTACCAGCTGGGACTTACTTTATGGTGGCAGTTTCTCCCTGAGAAACCAAGACAAGCTAAGGAGAAGGCAACCAAGAAAGCAGCAGCAAACCTGAAGAAGCCCATGGCCAAGAAACCTGTCTGTGCCACCGAGAAGCCCAAGAAAGCAGCAGCCAAGGAAGGGGGCCTGAAGAGAAGGCGGCACAAGAGGACAGCTAAGAGCTTGCCTAAAAGCAATGTGGTAAGGCCGAGGCTGCCAGGACTGAGGTGAGAAGGTTGGGAACGCAGTGCCCGAGGAAGGGTAAAGCCACTTAGAGGAAACGATCAAGCCTGTTTAAGTGAGCCTGATGCCTGGTTATGAGAGGGAGGAGAGTCCCCTTCGGGGCTGTGTCGAAGGCAGCCTGCGGGTGGGACGTGCTGCCTCACCCCGTGTCTGTGCCCACCCCATCCGGTAGCCTCATGCCAAGTGCATGCACCATCGTATGGTGCAGCAACATACGTCCTACAGCACGGTGGCTTAAAGCTTGAGGTCATGCACGCGTTGCTGTTCAGTGATGTGGTCTTTACACAGATGGCCAAGATTTTAGCCTCCCCTTATTAAAGCTTATTTAGAGCCACAAACTTCGTCCTCAAAAACCCTCCTCTGCAGAGGGTTACACTTACTTGTTTGCAGTATAGCAAGTAATACTTCTGTGGAGAAGGCTAGATTTAATGCTTTGCTCGTGTTTGGAAATAAAAATAGTAAATATCAAATGCATGGTAAATCATATAAAAGGTACATCATGTAAAAGGAAAATGCCAAAGAAGCTCTTGGGCATTTTGAGCACTGAAGAGTGTATCATCATGGCTCACATGCTAAACAAGTGTGTATATATGCATGCATGTTTACGCACATATATCTTCTAAAAACAAGTTCTTCTGGGATGAAGATAGTCATCTTCAGGGGAGTTATTTAGAAAAGCTAAAGATAGTACAAATAGGTTTTATCTAGATATTTAAGCAGTCCAGTAACCATCTTTCTAAGTTGAGATGAAGCTTTCTGACTTTTTTCTTTTAGATACCAGGCTATTGTCCACTTCTTTGTCTAGCAGAGAATTTGAGAGGTGTACACAATGATGAAATTATAAGTATAAATATTTTGCAGCTCTTTTGTACAGGGCAATATGCCAAGAGATGAAAATGTGAGCATGTTTGGTTTCTTCGACAAGGAGGCAGATCTGTATGGTTTTAGTTTAAATTAAATCTACACAGAGAAAGTGATGCAAACAAGATACAGATTCTTAGGCTAATAAGTTAATTAAATCAGTCACTAGAGGGAGTTTGCACACTCCCACACATTGAACAAAAACACACTGAAAAAAGCTTTAAGCTGTTAGCTAGCAGGTTTTGTCTTGGGGAGGGTCAGCATCAATGGCAGACAACATAGATGGGGCAAGTGGGTGGTACTCTGGTGCCTCCCACAAGCTTTTCCTCATTCCTTGTGCCCTTAAACAAAAATGTGACTTTCTTGTATTTTCCTGACTCTGACAAGGTATCTTGATGCCTTTTTTTGTTTGTACTTGCAGCTTACAATAAACCTCATTTGATACCCCGTGAGTTTCTTGAACCTGAAAGGGTCAAAGAGCTGAGCAGATCCTCTCCTCTTCTGTTGTCTGAGGTAGGCTAAATGCCAGAGATGGCTGGAATAATGTTCACAGCATCCCCTGAATGGCAGTCAGCTTTATGAGAATGTTTCTCCTGGACACTAACAGTACTTGCTCTAAGGCATGCCTTGGTTACATCATAAATAAATGAGAAAAGCTTTAAGAAAAAAACCACCCAAAACCGAGACCAGCCCTTCTGTCCTGGAGGAGTTTTAGTATTTCCCTCTGTCTCAAACCACACTATTCTGTGCCCTTCCCAAGAGCCCAGGTGGCTGCATGCAGCTCTGTTTGGAGGCAGTTAATGATGACGTTCGCTGCCGGTCAGAGGGAATGCCTCTGGGGAGACTCCCTGCGCTCTCCTGCGCTCTCCTACCTGATCGCTGCTTAATGGGACGCTGCTGAGCTATTCATTTTTCTCTGTAGTGTTGCAAAGTGCTTATACAGCAGAGCTTAAAGATGCTTGTTATTTTCTGAGCAGACTGAATCAGACACGGCTTCAGAAATCAGCTTCCAGTTTAACAAGCACAAAAAGACGCCTAGCATTGGCAGCCACTCGTCCGACATGGCATCTGTCTCCTCGGTAGGTATTTAACGCGTACATCTTACTAGATAGGGTGTCTCAGTCAGATTTGGTGACGCTGCATTTAGGTCGATACTGATGATGTGGCCTCTGGAGTATCCTGTTGATTTTTGCATGATACATTATTAAAAGAATGGTGATGGTTAATTACTTGTGTAATTGACCCACTGAGTCATTGTTAGGCAAATTCCTAGTAAGCAATAGCCCCCACTCGGAAGTGCAGATGCTCTGAAACCTGGCAGTGTGCAGGAGAGAGGGGTGGCCTTTTTCTGGATGGGGAAATGAGGCACACAGCCATTAAGTGACATGTTTGTGGTCCAGCTCTGAGAGAGCTGGGACTGCACACGAGTGCCCTCTGCAAGCTCATCCTTCACTTTATCAGCAAATTCGAGGGAATTCAGAGTCGGACAGCAAAAGCGTGATGTAGAGCTTCAACTTCTAAGGAAAGCTGAAAAGATCTGAGTGTGTTTAGTTGAGCATTTTTAAATGATGCCTTAGAGACAGTGTTTGGCGGGGGGAGCTGCTTAGAAGTGCTTGAATCTGCTGTATTACTGTTATAGGTATCTCCAAGTTGTGTATGTGAGACATAAAGAATATATGTGAAGCAAAGCTGGTAGGGAGAGGTCATGAATGAAGATAAATATATTAAAAACACCCTTGAACTTCAGGGCACGTGAATCCTTCTGCTAGTCTGGAGAGTCTGGGAGCCATAAATGAGCCTTTCGTGTCCAAGTCACACGGGTGTTCTTGAAAATCTCGCTCAAGATTCTCTGCTGGGATGAGTATCCTGATGGGATGGTAAATGCAGCTCCAGGGACTGAGAGGAGATGTTTAGCAGGTTCTTGTAGGTTATAATAGAATGACATTCCAGAACTAAAGGAATTAGAGGAAGACAGAAAAGAATTGGGTTAAATACTAGGAAAGATTTTTGATAAATGTTCATGACCATACCACAGAGAAGTGCCAAGAGGTGTAATTGTTTGCTTTGTAAACAGCATTAGCTTTTATGTTATCCCATCAGGAATCATGCGTGATTGGTGCAATAGAAAATTCTCTCATCTTTCTGGAGCTGTGTTTTGTTTCTGCTTTATCACTTTCTGCCAGTGAAAGACAAAGCCTTGAAAAAAGAACCCCAAGGCCTCTGGACAATGTAGTTTGTTCTGGGAAAGCAAGTGACTCTTGGGTGCCTAGCTCCCGATTTATACCGGTAGAAACGTCATTCTGCTGTGCCTTTGTGGCAAGAAGATGCCTCTGGTGGGACAGTGACTCTTCAGGACAGGGTTTCTATCTGTTTCTGTTTTGTACAGCTCCATGCAAATTGTGAGCAAGCAACAAGATAGTAATAGTTTTTCCTATGTATATAGTCTGATATGGTTCTTATTAGCCTATTTTAAAAATTGATTGACAATTGTGTGACTCTATCTACCAGAAATAATAAGTTTGTATACAGATAGTCAAGTTCCCTCAATACATTTCTTTCTTAGTGATGAGATTGGGTCAGGATAGCAGCTGTTTGTACTGTAAGCGTAGGGAAAGGGAAGAGACTTGTGTGCCTCCCCCAGTAATATTTAACTCTGTTTCCCAAAGTTTTGAGATTTAGGGGTGAAAAATCTTCTGTATGTATTGAGCTTTCAGGAGAACAGCGCTTCTGAGTCCTAGTCTAGGATGGCACATCCTTGTGAAACCCTTGTTCGGGTTCCCCAACCCTTGCTTGTTTGAGCACAGCTGCAGATGTGTACCATTTCTGTGTCAAGGACACAATACTACACGAGGACAGAAATTGCAGATTATTTCTCTGGGAATGCAATTTTCAGACTATCATCTTCGTCCAGAAACCAAGTCAGGAGCGTGCCTATTGCATTGGCACTCACCTTGCTCTTCCACCTCGCAGGTGAGTGGCAGTGTGCTCAGTGTCTACAGCGGCGATTTTGGGAGTGTGGATGCCCAAGGTACTGTGGAGTTTGCTCTAGACTATGACGAGAAGAACCGGGAGTTCCAGGTTCATGTGTCCCAGTGCAAGGACTTGGCTGTTGTGGATGAGAAGAAAGGCAGATCTGACCCGTGAGTGATGGCTTTGGTGCCTTGTGACTTCTACATTGCTGAATTTTGTGTTCTGGAGGGTTTTTTTTCTTATGTTTTCTGTTTTTAAATGTCATGGCTTCTTTCTTCCTTCAGAATTCTGGTGCATGCTTACAGCTGGGACTTTCCTAGCTGATGGTTCTGGAGCCATTGGCATCAGTAAATATGTTGCCACAGATTTAAATTTGAGCAGATTGAGAACGCTTTGCTCACTACAAAGGCAGTTCCTGTTATCACCGGAATACATTCTCCCTGCATCCATGTAAACCTTGATCTCCTCATGGTCAATACACTTTGGTAATAACTCCAGTGATGCAGACACATATCTGTATGAAAAGAAAGTCCATAAAGAACTGCTGTTGGGGCACGATGGTAGTTGTAAAGAGGTTAGTGATTTCTAACTAGTGATCTCTGTCATTGAAAGATGATGAAAAGGAGCTTGGATTTGAACCCCAAGCGAGAGATTTAAAGACATTCCACCTCTTTCCTCCTCTCTAATTTCACCCTGATTTTTGAATGCACAGAGATGCTATAGTTGTGGTCATTTCAGAAAATGGATATATGGCCTTGCTGGCTTCCCATATTGCCTAGACAGCTGCCTGTTCTGAATGCCACCTGTTGGTGGCATCCACCCATCTCCAGTGAGATTTGTAACCTCACATGCAAGCCAAGGTAAAATCCTAGCAGGTCTCTTAATTAGTTTTGCCTTCAAAGAGTCAACTCCAGGTGTTTTGTTTCCATGTCACCATTCACAAGTGTTGACCGCTTGTTAGAGCTTGGCGATACGGAGCAATATCCAGTTGGAATTTGTTTTCTTTTCCAGATATGTTAAAACTTACCTGCTCCCAGACAAAGCTAGAATGGGTAAGAGGAAAACTTCAGTGAAGAAGAGGACAGTGAATCCCATTTACAATGAGGTGTTACGGGTAAGAACAAATACATGCTCTGAAAACCTGTGTTGTAGCAGGCACCCGTACCACATCAGGTCCAGAAAGATCTTGCCTTCTTGACCAGGCTTCTTCGCCTGCCTCCCACCAACACTGCACTGCTCTTCCCTTGGGTTTGTGAAGGCAGAAGTGTTAAAGGTTTTTCTACACCTGTCTGCATAGCACCCAAGATTTCTCTGTCAAAACCACAGAGTGATCTTTGGATGAGATAGGGAACTGCAGCCTGTGCTGTCTTCAGCGAGAGCAAAGAGTGTTCTTCCCTTCCCTGGTGCACAGTTGTGAGGTGTGGGACTAGTAAGAAAGGTCTTCGTTATGTGATCTTACTCATCAAAGCATAGAGGATTATTTAACAGTGCCTGGGCCTGTGTTAGTAATTCTTGAAAGAATATTGGTTTTGCCCTGTGACAAAGGGAGCACTAGGTTTCCCGGTGCTCAGCAGAAAAGCTTTGTCAGGGTAGTAGTAGTGCTGCAGGACAAAAAAAAGAGATGTTCAGAGCGAGGTCAGTCAATTAGTGCATGTGTGGAGTGGGTTTGAGTGTCTCAGTCAGAGCTTATTCAAGCTTTTGAGTAGTTTGTTTCTGGTTGTGAAGGAAACAGAAGAAAAAGTTGAACAACCTGACTTTCTTTCTTCCTCTAGTATAAAATAGAGAAAATGGTATTGCTGATCCAAAAATTAAATCTCTCTGTTTGGCACAATGATCCACTGGGACGTAACAGTTTTTTGGGAGAGATCGAAGTAGACTTGGCCAGCTGGGACTGGAGCAACAGGAAACTCAACTGGTACCCGCTGAAGCCCCGAGTAAGTGCATCTCAGCTGCAGTCCCGCTTCCTAGCCCAACCCTGAAGCCTTTAGGGGTGGCAGAAGTCCTTCCTGACTCCTCTGAGGTCTTTGGGTGGTGTGGTGGAGCAGAACAACCTGAACTGTACCTAGGGAAGCGGAGTAAAACACCCGCAAGCTCTGGACACGTTAGTGCAGTATTCGGTGCTCTGAACACTTGGGTCTTATTTGGTGACTGATCTGTAGGGACACTTTCATAAATGTGATCTGACACTAATCAACAGGAACTCTGATGTGACTTTGCCTCTCTCTCTACTCATGTAAAGACCATCCCTTAAAAATAGACAGCAGAATACTAGGTGATGCAGTTGAACATGCCTTGAGAGGTAAATATTCAGGTGCTGCTTTTTATAAAGCCTGTACAGCTTCCTGCATGCTTCTGGGTTCAGAGGTCTGATCTGAGATCCCTTTTCAGAAAATGAAAGACATTTGCCTTTCAGAACTAATATGCTTAATTATGTCCAGCTGGACATGTCTGGAAGGGCAGCCTTGCTCTCAATCCCCAGGCTTTTTGTTCTGAGGGACTGAGTTTGAGAACAAAGCCACAAAGCAAGGAGCTGCCCTGAGAAAGGGCCTGCCTCAGCCATGCAAAATCAGAGCTTGTCCGTTTGTGCCTCCTCTACTGATCTCAAAAGCTGTTTGCCTTGCTACGTTTACACAATCCCTCATTTAGGCAATCATAACTCTTTCCGTTTCAGAGCCTTTCTGCTGTTAACGGTGTGGATCATCGAGGAGTGATGAATTTGTCTATTAAGTATGTCCCACCAGGAAGCCTAGGTAAAAAGTGTTTCATGCATTCATACCCATATGTAGACATGCAACTTGCTGTGCCTCATCTGTTTAAGGGCTGGTTGAACAGTAACCTCATTAGAGCAAGATCTTCTAGATCAGCACAAAGGCACAACCAGCAGCATTTGATAGCACTCTCTGCAGCCTACATCTGATTTTCACATATGGAATTGTTGGAAAAGTGTTGGGGAGAGAGGAAGGGCTCAACCTCAAACCCATCAGCTGTTGTGAGCACTGTGGGCACTGTAGGGTGCTGTGATGCAGTAGCAGCAACACATAGCCCCTCTTACTGTGGGGCAGGCACAAGGTTGGGTTTGCCCAGCAGTTCCTTCTCCTTTCCTGTTTCAAAGCAGCACCAGCACATTGTATCAGGAGCCCTCTGCAGCTGCAAGTGTGACGGGGCTGGTAGTAGCGCTGTGGCACCCAGGCAGAGGGGTGCAGAGCTCCCGAGGGAGTGAGTACGCAGAGAAGTCATGTTGCTGCTCCCTCAGGTCCCTGGAGAGGCAGCCTGTCTTTTTTCTGGCTATTGTAAGGATTGGCACAACAGCTTTTCTCTTCTCCTAAATGGCAGGTCCCAAGAATCCTCCCTCTGGCGAACTTCACATTTGGGTCAAAGACGTCAAGGACCTGCTGCAGTTGCGTCCTTCTGGAGTTGACTCCTTTGTGAAATGGTAAGTGAAAGAGCATGGTATTGGCTTTGATGCTGGGTCTGTGCCTCCACAAAGCGGTATGTTTTCTTCTCTTTTCTCAGGCTCACCTAGCTGTGCCTCCATTCTGTAAAGCCTTCCTGATGCACTGGGCTCTGTAGGAGAGAATTACCCTTGTTATTCACTTGTGGCCAAATTAGCAAGAATCCTTGCTGTGATAAAGCTCTTGGTCAATCACTGTCTGTGGCTCACTTGGTGATTTGCCTCAACAATGTCCAAGTGAGAGGAATATGTGGGCCCTGCACCTCAGCCCAGTGTGTTCATGTGAAGTTGTGAATTTTGCCCTGGTATGGGCTTGCATGCAAAGTTGAGGAATTTGTTAGGGATTCACCAGATTGACATACAGACAGTTGGATCCTGCTTTGATCTTCTCCAGAATTTAGTATGAACATGTTTTCTGCAGCCTACAACATCAGTTCTGCTGTTACGTGGGAAAAGCTGCTGCAAATATTCCAGAAAATTAAAAATCTTTTAAGGAGATGTTAAGATTTTTTCAGCTCTTTGAAGTTGTTTTTTGTATATTTTAAAACCTTACAGAGTTCTTCTACAGAAAGGTTTGCTGCTTAGGAAGCCTAACTGACCATTTTGAAATGACCTCTTGGGCACCGAAGTGATAAACATTTATGAAACTAGAAATATGTGACAGTAATGTCCATTTTTTAATGTAAAATGTCAGTTTTCAAAAAAAATTTTGCCAAAAGCAGGAAATTTTAACAATGTACCCTCCTTTCTGAAATGTTTGCTTTTAAAATGGATTTGCTTGGCAAAAAAAAAATATCATCCCCATTTCAATGGGAATTATGAACATTTCCCATTAAATCTACAGAGATTTCTTATGCTGAGACCAAATTTGTCCTTTTTTCAGAACCTAGGCTTGTTTAGACTGAGGAACTTCGTAGGAACAATTCAAATCTTAGGTGATATTCTATACTATTGGCTGTATTTTTTTCTTTTCTCAAAGCTATGTGCTTCCAGACACCAGTAAGAAGAGTTACCAAAAGACCCGAGTCATAAAAAGAGACACAAACCCTGTTTTCAATCACACTATTGTATATGATGGCTTTCATACAGAGGATCTAAAGGATGCTTGTGTTGAACTGACTGTGTGGGATCATGAAAAACTTACCAACCATTTCCTTGGAGGAATCAGGCTGGGCCTCGGGACAGGTAAGTGCTTTCCTTTACATTAAATGAATACTGTTACCATATTGCTGAGACACAAGATGTAGTGGGAAGTTGCAGAGCATTTTGCTGTTGGGGAGAAACCACGGATGGGGAGTCTCAGTAATTGGTGAGAGTCTTGGTACTTGCACTGTGTCTGGCTGGAGGGGACCCTGGTACCATGATAGCAACCCTCTATTCCCACATTTTCTGCCAGTATCAGTTCTGAGGTCCAGCAAAACTCAAGAATCTCCTTGGGTCCGTCAGAGAGTTTTCCTGCTGTTACAGGAAAACAGGGTGCGTTACAAATCAACATGCTGTTGCCACTCCTCCCAGAGAAAGAGATGAAGACAACTTGAGTGCCATGTGGGACAGCACCACCTGGTGACTCTGTCCACATCATCTCCTCCCTTGAAAAGCTTTAGTAGGAGGAATAACTAATACTTGAAAAAGTATTAAAAAAGTGAAAAAAGGGCAAGCTACACCAGTTGATCTGGTAGGTAATCAGTAATGAGAGTACATCAGCTGGAATTAAGTCACAAATTGGAAGAATGGAGTTGTCTGGGTGTAGACTAAGGTGTTACTGTTGATTTTTTTGGTTTGCTTTTATTTAAACGATGTAGTGCTGAAAGACCTCAGCAGAGGTGCCATTTGCTCCAATGGGAGATGTTCACTGTTCCTGGGAGTTGATGGCATGAAGTTCCAGTTCAGAGAAGGACTTAGACCAGTGCTTAGCTGGAATTGTTTTACTTCAATGGGGTTACTCATCCCTGAAGCTAGGAAAATTCCGGTATTTTTAAGCCACAGTTGTAAAGAGCAGATGGGACCATCTCCCATTGTCCAGCTGTCCATCATCGAGGTTTGTCCCTCTTTAAACATCCTATCCTAGCTTTCTGTGTACCCCATACCTAGGCTTTGACAGATAGCACGTTCATCTTTGTATTTTTGTGAGTGTGATATCTAAGGTTTTCTAAACTATTTATTGTTAAGCGAGAGGACTTTCTGAAAGATGAAAAGACAAACAGAAGATTTCAGAATGTTGCAATAAAGGATAACTGTTCCTTGAGGGTATCAGGGAAAAGCTCGTAGTAGCTGGAAGGGTCTGCCTTGCAGGTGCACCTATGTTTATTGGATTTTCTTGTGTGTTCTCTGTTTTCAGTCTCCAACATGTCACCAGGAGGGTTGTGAACTATTCAGTAGGAAGTGGCAACAAGAATGAGCTCATAAGCAAGATGTAAAAATACGAACCCCAAGATAAGCTGTGATCCAAATTTAGAACTTTATCTCATTGACAACTAGTTGGCACATGAAAATTTGGTGGAATAATCGACTTGGAATTAATGGGCACACTTTTCCTCTATCACGTTTGATTCCTATACAAATGAAGCGTAGAGCAAGAGAATTTTGACAAATAGCCCACCCCGTCCACAAGAAAATCTTTTAAGGGGAAAACCAAGCCTTTTAGACCTTCTTTACCATTCTGAAAGATGCAGAAAGGGCTTGAGCCCAATATTATTTTCCTTGGCAGGTTATGTTCAGGGTTCTTGCATTTTGTGTCTTTTACATTGACTTCATTCTGAACTCTGGTGTAAAATGGAGGTCATTAGCAGAAGAACAGGAGGTGTTTAGGGTGCAACTTGCCGCGGGGAGGTCAGCACCTTTTATGTTAAGATACTGCCTGCAACAGTTACATCCCATTGAGTATTTTTGCGTGGAGTAGAAACTCTTTGTGTAGCTCCCACTGTTGTCGTTTTCTTGTTCTTTACAGGTTTGAGCTATGGCATCTCTGTGGACTGGATGGACTCCACGCAAGAGGAGGTGGCCTTTTGGCAGGAGATGATGTCAGCTGCCAATGAATGGATTGAGGGATTGCTGCCACTGCGCTCACTGGCAGGGAGGAAAAAACTGAAATAACCTACCATTCGGCCATAGAAAGGCCGAATGTGTTCATTAGAATTAGAAACGTCCTACACTGAGATGATAGAGATCATCCGCAGGGCTGGCAAGTGTCAGGTTAATAAGGCAATTGATGGACGGCACTTTGGAGACATTAAATGTTAAGTACTAATTCCTTGACAGAGGACGTGGAAGATGCCAAACTGATGCTATACTTGATTTTGACCAAGAAGAATCTTCATTTGCCTTTTTATTTAATCATTTATATCCAGCATCTTTGCATTCCATTAAGCTCGGGAACGTTGGCAGAAGGAAAAGGAGATACAGATATTTTTATTTTTTTACTGTTTCTTGTGCTGGTTTTTTTTTCTGTGCAGAGATGTAGTTGTAGTAAAGCAGCAGCATGGTATTATTCATATTCCCCTGCAAGTGGTACACTTTGTACTTGATGTAGAATTGCTCCAAGTCACCAGCAGCACAGTCTGAGAATGGGAGCTTTGCATTTGGCACTGGTGATAACATGTCTCTAATGTGAGGAAAATTGAGATCCAAGGTGAATCTAAAGAAAGAAAGGACTATTTGAAGCAGAAAATGAAGCAACCTGAGGAGGATTTCAATGAGGAATTCAATATATTAATTTCTTTCTGCTTTAATACGAAAGACAGAAGTGACGGTCCTGCAGCTAGTGGGATTTTGCAACAAGGGGCTGTTTTCCTAGCTTTCCCACAGGCTTCCTCAGTGACCTCGGGCAAGTTTCTCTATGGAAGGACAGTTTCAGTGCAATATAAACTAAAGTGCTTGCCCAAATGTAAAATATGGTTACATTGCTCATGGGCCTAATGGCACCTTTGCAATGCCTTGTGTGCAAAAACATTTCAATACGAAATAATGATGTAGGAAACAGTCTCATGTTAGCCTGGCACAACGGGTCAGGAAAGAAAAGTCAAAACCATACTGGAACGCAGGAGATGTTGGGAGCTGGCGGGAGAGGTAAGTAGGGAGTGAACGAATACGAAGGGCAGTGGCACAGCTACAGTTGCCTGGGGCGGTCTCCTGCCTCTGCGTACCCTGTTGCCCGACCTGATGCCTGTCGGCGAGTTGTCTGTGGCTGGAATTTCCTTTTTTGCCAGTAGCTTGCAAGAACTTCGCATCTGGCACATTAACTGTTGGCAGAGTGGCGTCATGAATGCATTTTGAAATGGAGCTTTGTAATTTCTATTTTGGATGTACATACTGTGATTAAATAGAATGTTTTTCTTTCGTCGTCAGCTGGTCTCCTTGTACCTGTTTTTAGCACAGGCTGAGTAACAAAAAAGCAAGCTTAAGAGGTGTTAAATTTTGTCATGTCAAAATGAACCATTTTTGCCCAAGGGCGAGTGAAACGTCATGGAGAAATATCTTTTGTAGCTATCCTACCCTGGATTTTGGCTCTGTGAATATTTTGATATTCTTCTTTAATGTATTGATTTTATTTAACTCAAGTTCAGCATAAATTTTCAGCTTAGCAAAGATGGTTGTAAATAAATGAATGGAAGAATGTACACTTAAAATAACAAGACTTTTTCATGAAATGAAGACACTTGGGAGATAATCAGGAGCTTTCATGGGAAAAAATAAAGAAAGAAGGTGGTTTTGCAATTGGAAGAAGATAATACTTGAAAATGTACCAGTCATGGTACTGAAAGCACAGAGAGAGACCGTAGAGCAACAGAATTAAATAACAACTATCTAATGAAGAACCTGATATGTGTAGCATGCCAGCCCAAAGATACTTGGTGTGAGCTCCAGCCTGGCATGTTTCGTTCCTCAGGGTTCGGTCATTTATTGCTTTTGTGGGATAAAATGGCAATATTGGGCCTAAGATGAGAGTTTTTAAATTATTATCTTTACCTGTTTAGGTGCTGAACATGTGACTATTTATGCATATTTATAACTTAACTACTACGAGGAGCCCTGCTCTTCGGAGCAGTGGCTTGTTGCAGTGAAGTTACCCGCAGGACTGCTGCTCTCACCCCGAGTGCTTCCTTATCCTGCAGGGTGCTCCCGCCGGAGGCAATTTCTGCTGTGGCTGTGAAAGCAGATGGTAACGCAGGGGGCTTTGGCTTGGGCAGGTCTGGGTCTTTTCCTAGGGAATTCAGCTGACTTCTCTCCATCACAAAAATGGAGCCATCGCCCCTCCTACTCCTCCTCTTCCTCATCCTCCTCACATGTGATATTAGCACACGCGGCCGTGATGATGTTGCCAAAACTGCTGTTTGCGTCAATGGAGCTGGAAATGTTTGTGTTGGTGTCTCAGAAAATTAACATCTTCTTCACTGGGGGTGCCAATAAGAGGCAAAAAAGGGTGTCAGTGGGCCAGTTTCATCCCAGCGCAGTTGCTTTTATGAACTTGGCCCAAGACTTTGTGAACAGACTCTTTTTGCATTCAGATTCCATTGAGGATTTTTGTTAATCTTTTGGTGGCTTGTTTATTTAAATTAAGCCCTGATTAACTTAAGAAGCTTTCTTTGGCATGTAGTAGTTTATCAGAGTAAACGATTACACTGCCGAACCACACGCTCAGTTGTAACACAGCTGTATCTGAGGTAGTAAACCTTGCTATGCCACATCTGTGTCACTGCGCAGAAAGGGCTTTATCAGAAAAAGACTTAAAGCGCTTTTATTGTCGGTGTCCTTTGGAGGAGTGGTGGAGCTTGCGAGCATGAGGTTATCGGCCTGTTTGTGTGTGGCTTATGATGTCGGCATTCGTTGCCTGTGAATGCTGCGCATTACAGAGACTCAGGCTCGTAGGTGTGTGCTGATGATAACATGAGTTGGGTAGTAACTGGTAAAAAAAAAGAAAAAACAGATGGAAAGTTTTCTGACGGTATTTACTAGTTCTTTGTGGGATGGGTTAAGCAGAGTTCCATAAGAAGGTCAGACTTCATCCATATAGCAAATGCGGTTTATGCCTCATTTCCCTGAATAGGAGCATGCAGGTACCAGTGACGCAGCAGGAGCTGACCGCGGTCACTGAGCTCTTGCTGGAAACAGAAGTGACCCCAGGGACTGAGCAGGCCCCTGAAAGGCTAGGTTACAGGCTGGGGCCCTTAGGCACTATCCTCTGAATATAAAGGCAAGCCTCGGTATCTACAGTAGAGCTGGGCAGCTGCCTTCCATGAGCGCTCTGCACTTAGAACCATTAAGGTTGGAAAAGACCTCTGAGATCATCCAGTCCAACCACCAACCCAACACCACCATGCCTGCTAAGCCATGTCCTGAAGTGCCACATCTACACGTTGTTTGAACACCTCCAGGGATGGGGACTCCACCAGTTGAGAGTGAATGTGCTTCCTTTGAGTTTATGCCTTATTTGTATAACTTGGGAACCTTACAAACAAACAAACAAACAAACAAAAAAAGCAAGTCTAGAAAGTATTTCTGCCCCATCAGGCAAATATAATCTGTGGCCTGTGTCCATTTGAAACTGTACGTATTACAGGTATCAGAAACTATTGAAAAGAGTTTAGAAGCTAACTAAAGAAGAGGAAGAAAGAATTGTTGAATATTGAACAACATCCAGTGCATGAGTGTCTCGGAGGAGATGGAAAAAGATTGGTTGAATTAATTATCCATTACTAAGTATTTGTAAAAAAAAAAAAGAAAAAAAAAAAGTGAAGTACTGTGGAGATTCGGGGAGAAAATTATGCTGGCTAAATAAACCCACATAATAATGTGATCTATTGAAATAAGAAATGCTGTATTTTTGCAGGCTTGTTAAATTAAGTCAAAAATGTATCAAATAGACCATTATATCAAAAACTGAATAAATAAGCACACTTCAGTTCCTGATAACCAAGAGTGAGCATATTCGGCATCAGGTTTGGTTGTTTGTTTTAGTTGGCTGTTTTGTACTTTAGTATAGCTTAATCCTTTTTCCACCTGCCTACTTTTCACCCCTCAGGTGTCCTGGTCATCTGCTGTTACTGTTAAAACGGATGCCCGGGAGGAGATGTTCCTCTGAGTGCTGTCGCAAAGATTGTCCGAAGACATTGGGAAGCTCAATGTAAAGCACCATGCAAAAGCATGTTTGTAAAGATGTTGTAAGGTATGTGTTACTCGAGCCATGCTGCTCTTGGCACCATTGCTACTGCGCAAGATCCTACTGACCGGTGGAAAGTTCTTGAAACCGAAATCCCTTCCCATGGGGTTGTGCCAGGAGCAGCCATTTTTTCCTAGGAGCTGTGCTTTTTGGAAGGCTCCTTGTACTGGTGGCTCTGCCACAAGGAACAGCTCTCCCAGGAGAGTCAGGGTGAAGTTCATGGGGCTGCAAGAGGACCCTGAGTGTGTTTTGGTACTGCAGTACCAGCTCCCGGCCTGTTGTGAGCAGGAGATAGCCGATTTGTAGCAATGAGGTTTGAGAAGGAGTGGGCAACTCCAGGGTGGCTGTTCCCACTTTTGGGGCATTTGCCAGCTTCTCCCACCCTTCTGAACACCTTGGATGGTTGGAGGGTGCTGGGTCAGCTCATAGCAGCACAAAAACTGAGCATTGGCCTCCAGGAGATGGAGAATTTTCCCATGGGGAAATTGCTGTTAATGGCTTGTGTGAGAGCTCTTTCTTCTGAGAGAGGGATCGCCATGGTGGAGAGCTGGAAAGGTCTCCTCCAGGGGCCCTACAGGAGTTCAGCAGCCCTAGACCAAGCTACTTTTGGTTTTGCATTAATTTCCCATTTGCTCAGCTTGAAACGCCTCATGTCAGATAGTAAAATGTGAATGAAGTTGGGTGAAGATGTCGCAGGCAGCAGCATCCTAGGAGGAGTGGAGAAACACGAAGGGGAGCAGGGTCTGAGCTTGCCAGGTTTGCTGGGCACACGCAGTTCGTGCTGGAGGGCTCTGGTTAGTGTTCCTGCTGGAGAGAGGCCGGTGGTGGTACAGTCATTTCCCTGCAAGCGACGTGAAAGAGGTGCTCGCTTAAGCAGGAAGATACTTGCTTTTTAAAATGCTGTAAAATCATATTGTGGCTGGACTTGTCTCTGGGCTGTGGCAATCCAGCCTCCGTTGTAGACCCAAACTAGCTAAACCTGCCCTGCTTTAATAGATCATTTTAAGAGGAAAGGAAGGAGTCCTGAGTATGAAGGCATTTCTGCTAGGTCAGTTTTCCTTTTTTTCCAGGACTGCAGTCATGGTTTAGCGAATTACTTGGCATCCTGTATTTTACAAAATGGAAAATACGCAACACCGCAGAGCTGCAGTCCTACCCCCTGCAGCACCTTAAAGACCCCCCACAATGAGTCCTCAACAGGCATTGTCGCTTCGGATAAAAAGGCATGCGTTTAGCGGTGTTGAACAGAGAAAATGCAAGTATATTTTGCCTTTCTCACTCTGCAGACCTGCCTGTGCTGCTGCTAAACTTGGGACACTACCAATAGGAACAGAAATCAGATTTCATGCATCTAACAACCCCTAATGCCATCCTGCTAGTTACTAACAATCCAAAGTAGCTCTTGAGCTGTAAGCAAGCAGTCTGAGCTCTGGGCTCAGAGGGGAAGCTAGGGAGCTGTTTTCTGGCAACGTAAGTAGCTCAGACACTGTCTCTGTAGGAAGAAAAATCACAATAACCTCTTTTCCTCTCCTCCTCTCTCTCCCACTCACCATTACTAATTTATCCTGATTGTAATGGCTTCTATTTGCTCTAAGCAGATCCTGTTCCCTTCCTGGGAGGACTTGAACAGCTACAAGGACATAATATTCCCAGTGGAGGATCTGTTCTTGGGTTCAGGCAGACTCAGGCAGATACAGTCTCTCGATGGGAGCTTTTTTAACTGGCCAACCCATGACCATTTTAATGCGATCATAATCTGAAATAAGACACTGGGAGCTGCATCTGGAGTAAGCCATCCCATGGTAATGAGCTGACGTTTAATTTATTGTCACAGGGAAACGTTTTGCAAATGTTTTACGTCTCTTCAAAAACCCAGCTGACTCTTGCTCCATGCGCAAGCCGGTGGGGCTGGAGGCTGCGTCCTGCGGGTGCTGTGTGGCACCCGAGGGCGGCCCTGCCTCTTGCAGGGCTGCAGGGACAAGCTTATCCTCTGTGCACGTCCACCCGTGTGGATCACACTGTACGAGAGTTTAATCTTCCCCGTCCGTTCAGGTTGCTAAGCAAATGCTAACACTGCCCTGGAGCACTGTTGTTGACTCAAAAGGCCTTTCTGGTTATTTCTGAAGTTTCTCTGCGTTTGCGTCTCTCCCACATTTCTCCCATCAGCACGGATGCTGGCTGGCTTTGCAGCCCTGGCTCTGTGGTGCTGGTAAGCTCCTTGGGAGGAGGCAGAGCCTCCTGCTCAGGGGATGGGGCAGTGCAAGCTGTCTCAGGTCAGGCAGCTGCCTCTGGGCTGCGTCCTTTGTTCTTCTACAGCCAAGGGAGAGAGCAGTGGTGGTGGAGGATGGTTCCTCCCATCAAGCCAAGTGGGATAAATAGCTCTAAAGATGTTCTGCTTCTCTCTGTTGGCTACAGAAGGAGCCTGGACACCTCGTGTAGGAGAGACATTTAGGTACTGTGTTCCTATATTAACGGAGGACCATTAACGGGACAGCCAGCATCACTCAGCCATGACTATATCAAGCCTGCGTCTGCTCTCCTGTTTTTGATTTGATCCCAGTGTGACACTGGGGGACCGGGGTACCTCTTTAGGATGCCACTCCTAGAACCCCAACCAGGATGCTTGGAGCTGCCTTGGTGCATTTTGCTGACAGGTTGGTGTTTGGGGAGGGAGGTTAGGCAAGTTTCCTGAGGACAGAGGCTGCCAGTCTGCCACAGAATTCCACCACTACAAAAAGCGCCTGAGCCCAGCCAAAAGCCTAGGTGGGACAGAAGCTTCACCATGTGCATCCTGGCATTCAGCCCTGCCTGCGCTTCCCTCCTGCTACTGCGGTTGGAGGCTTTAAGGCTGTCACCTCATCACAAAGTCCTAAATTACGCTCCCAGTGCCTGCTGTCAGCTGGGCTGTCAGTTCCTGAGCACCGTGTGGTGCCCTTGGCTTTACGCTTGTCTGCACCACCCTAACTGTGGGCATCATATAAATAACAAACATTAATTCGCTTAATACCTTCCCTCTGTCCTGGGTTTTACAGCGGCACGCATCAGCTAGCAGGTCATGAGTGCAATCACATCCTGTCAACAGTATAATCTGTCTCCGTGTCACATCTCCCGGACAGGCCTAATTTTAACAGCGATTTTTTTTTTTTGGAATTAGCTAATAAATTGTTTGCTACATGTGGTTAGCCGGCCCGGTTCTCAGCGCTCCCATCACCCTGCTGCGTGGCCCATAACTGTTTTCAGTAAGTAACTGGTCTCTGGCCTGTTTGGTCGCGTACGCCTGCAGGGCTCCGCTTGGGTGCAGTTTATCTCTGCGGTGAGGAGCAGCTCCATTGCGAGTGGGGCTGGGATATAACACCTGCGAGGGCCGGGGATGTCAGCCTGTGGGTTCGGGTGCTCTGGTTCACCAGTGCGTTGCGATCGCTGCACCTTCCCAGGCTGGGGCGCAGGCACGGGCCGTCTCGGGCAGCTGCTGTGCAGCCAGCCCCGCAGCGAGGGAGCGTGTCTGATTGATCGTTTTTTGTATCCTTGGAAACTGAAAGGGCATTAAAATTGCATGGTGTGTGCAGTGCTGATGCGCTCTCCTCCTCATAGTGCTGCCATGGGCTTGGAGATGGCTTCAGCCTCCAGCTGCCAGCTACGGGGCGTAAAGGGCACTGGCTGGTTTTGGAGGAAAAATTAGGCTACAACTGAATGGCAAACTATTTAGTGGGCAGTACCTCTGTGAAGCGCAGTGCCGGTGTCCGTGGGGGTGTCTGACTTCTAGCCATCCCTGACCACGGCTCAGGACCTTCTCTGTTGTGGCCCAGCCACAGCGAGCCTGGGCCTGATGGCGGAGTGCTCTTGCCCGAGAGGAGCTGCCTGCCTTGAGACCATCCTGCCCCAGCCACGGGGACTGCTGAGGCTGGCACCGGGCTCTTAACGCCAGCTTGCACGGCAGCAGTTCCTGCCATTTGGAGCACACAGGGCACTCGCCGCCCAGCAGCCTGAAATGGGTTGGAACTGAGCTTGCAAAAAGCCCCCCCTAAGTATCTGCTTAGGGCTTCATCATCTAACACTAAAATGAAGTTAAATCACTTAAATCGCTCTGGAATAGAGACTACAGGCAGTGCAGGGTAGCAAGGGAGGCGTTCTCCAGCCCTCGCCCCCTTTCGTCCCAGCTTTCCTGCCTTAAACTAAATCTACTAAAGAAGAAATACCCACCCCCGTGGCTGACGTGTGGCTGTTCTTCACCTCCTGCAGGAGCTGCGGGCACAGGCGTGCACAGGCGGCCCTTGGGAAGGGCTTTAACCCACGTTCGGCTGTCCGTATGGCACTGTACGGCAGTGCTGCCTGCACGGGAGCTCCCCTTGGCCTCTTGCGGCAGCGCTGGCAGCTGGGCTGCACCCTGCCTGGGCAGTGCCAGGGGAGCTGCCAGCAGATGCAAGAGCTCAGCCCCCGTGTGCCAGCGTGGCTGCAGCCGTGCCCTCACCCGAGCGGAAGTCGTTTTCGGGCAGCTCTCTCCCAGCTCTAGCAGTTCTGAGGAAAAAGGGGCTCCTCTGGAATTGCCCACGGGAAGGAGCACTGAAGGGTCGTCCCTAGTCCGGGGCTGCTGACAGCCCGCGGAGGCTGCTCTGAGCGCTGCCGTCAGTGCGCACGCTCCCGCGGCTTCTCACCAGCACCCGCCATCCTGTCCCCAGCCAACAAACCTGCTTTTGCATCAAATCTAGGTTACTCACTCTTTCAGACACCAGATTTTCCATTTTCTAAGACGGTACCAGAACAAAGGCTCTCCCAGGATCTCATTTTCTCCTACCTTCTCAGTTGCTGCTAATTAATATCGTGGCTGCCTAGTCACGCAGCATGTGTTCATCTATATGCATGTGTTCAGAGAAGATGAAAATAATATCTGCATCGCGGGATCCTGAGCGTTTATTTGCTGGGGAAAACAGGTCCGTGATGCTCCAGGAATTCCTCTAGCCACGACAGCATCTGCTGGGCACCAGCCTGCCCCTTGGTGCTCTCCTTGGTTCCTCACAGCCCTGCAAGTCGGGGCGCTTTGGCTGCCGCCTTGAAATGTCCACCGGCACCTCTGCCTGGAGGTACCTCCTGGAGATGCCGCTGATGGTCAGCTTGCAGCGTGCATTACCGGGTGCCTCATGCCTGCTGGAGCGCAGGCAAACCCGTGGAAGAACGGGAACGGGGGGACTGCGTGCGCGCAAGCGCGTGGGGAGGAGAGAAAGCCGGTTAAGAGAAACCACAATTTGTGGTGGGCTTGAACTGGTGGGCTTCGAATACTCCGAAATCATACGGTAAAGTGCAACAGATCCCCACAAACCAGCGCTGGCAATGAGTCGCCGGCTCATGTACTGCTAACTGGGATTTATAGGTTTCATAGTCTTCCGTTGCAGCGTTTCTCTTGCTGTGCAGATTGCTTCATCGGTTTTCTCTCCTGTCCTGAGGTACTTTAAGATCGGATCTTTTGGGGTTGTTATTTTTTAATAAATATATTTTGAAGGATATTGAAAAGATTCCTTGCCATTTATTCCCCAAGACTTGAAATGGTCTCTCTAATGTCCTAGTCCAATTTGCAAGCTGGTTAAATATCCCATACCTACATAAATGTCCTTTTCGTGAGGATCTAATGAATATAACAGCCACTGTGAATGTGTTTGTTTCAATAGTAGTCATGCAGACGGAGCTCTTAATGAAACCATTTTTATTTAAAAAAAACCCACCGCTTTCATAGATTTAAAAAAAGAAAAAGCATCGACAGTCCTTTTTTTTTTTTTTCTTATTTTTTGTTTTGACACATTTTCGTCACCTTTTTTAATAATGTACATGCTCATTTTGCCTTCCAGAGATTAAAACTCTGCTCTGGCAAGTGCTGAACAAGCAGGCGCCCGAGCTCAGCCGTGTCCCACGGAGCCAGGCGAGTGCGGCCGCATGCCGCCATGGCGGTGCGTGGTGCTACGCGCTGGGGGCAGCCCAGTCAAAACTGGGATTTACAATCCAAGGTATCCGTGTATATGCTGCACGACGTTCGCCACTGCTTGGGTCCTGAACGCTGTGCTTTGCCCCGTGCAGCCAAGAACCCACTTGAGTGGAGTGAGGGCAAATGGATTTGTTAAGATTTGTGGTGTTTAAGTTGCTGGGTATTTAATGTCTGTAACTATTCATTTTTGAGACTGTACACACATCATATATATATACACACACAGATGCACATACTCTATATATAGTATGCATGTGGATATGCTGGGTTTCAGGAGTCCATTAGTAAGATACCTTACTATTACCATTGTCCCTTTCCAGACATGGCTTGCACGGTGCAGGTGACCCAGCGCCCAGGGCAGCGGTGGTGCAGAGGCTCTCCAGAAGTGCCAGGAGCACTTGGGGTCCCCCCGTTAGGTTTCAACGGGAACGAAGCCCCCGACGCGGTGGTGAGCCCGAACCTCTCCAGAAAACAAGACTTGGATTTAAAACACGGAAAGGTATTGCGTGCCCTGCTCGACCCCCCTCGCTGAGGGGACGA
>VZTL01050602.1:63193-80544 GCA_013400535.1 Scopus umbretta | reverse complement strand
AGCGGAAGCGGAAGCGGAAGCGGGAGCCGGGCCGCTCGCTGCCATGGCAACGCCTGCCACCGGAGCGGAAGCACTCCCCGCCGCTTCGCTTTACTCTAGGGGCGGCCACCGCCCCGGAAGCGGAAGCGGCGGGCGGTGCGACAGCCGGCTGGCCGCGGGGCACGCCGGGAGCTGTAGTGTCCCGGGGCCGCGGCGTCGGGGCCGAGCTCCGCTGCCGCCCCTCCGGCGGCTGAGGAGCCGAGCGCGGGTGGCCGAAGGAGGGGATGGTGGCGGCCGGTGCGTCCTGGTTTCTTCAGCCGCCGTGGTGCAAATGGGAGCTGGTGCCCGAGAACGGAACGGCATCCTCGGTGTTGGCCTGCCATTTTCTGTTCCCTCCTTTCGTGCTTTTGTCTCCCGAACAGTGAAACGGGCTGTTCAGTGACGAGTCACTAGGGCTGCGTCAAAACAAGCATGGCCAGCAGGTCGAGGGAGGTGATGCTGCCCCTCTACTCCACTCTGTTGAGACCCCAGNTTGCCCCATTTCAAAAACTTAGGCAGCTGGAAAGAATAAAGAGTAAAATCAAAATGAGTTCACTGATTTTTTCAACTCCTTTAATTTATTTCTAAAACTTGCGTAACAGACTTTAAATTCTCTTAGGCAGTAAGTGGCTGTGTAAAAGCTGATCCTAAGCTGAACACGTAGTCTTGGAACACAGGCCAGTGTTTTTTTGGTTTCTTGGGCTTTTTGAACATGGAACATCCCCTTTACAGCCCATCAATATCCAAAGTTTGTCACGGCTGATGGAAGGAAGGATGTTTGTACCTTAGCACAATCTGCCAGCTTTCCTGCAGCTTTAAAAAAGTAGAAGAGATGCTATCCCACTTTTCTGTAACTATTTCAATAACGCAATTGTTCTTTGGAGGGATATTTTTTTTCTCCCCACAGTATTTCTACTGAACAATGATAGATCCAGTATCACAGACTGTAAAATCTGTGTAATTTCTGTACATGTAAATAGCTCTGCTGAAGTCACCAGCCAGATTTGTCTTCTGGTCATTCCAGGCTCATGCCAAGTGTACTCAGAAAAATGAGGTTTGCTCCCAGGAACGAGCGCTGCAAGGTCGTGTTTCAAACTGGGCCACTCAGTTGCACGTGTTTTCATGCTCTTCTATTTGCATGCTTCAGTAATCAATAGTGATTCATCCCAAAAAGGTATTTTCAAAGAAAAAAAATAATTAAAAAAAGTCACAGCAAACGATTAAAATGATTTATTTTTTTGAGAGACCAATAAAACCAAGTTGTTCATTTCAAAAACATGCTTTAAAAAGCTGAATCAGCATTGTTTGATCTACTAAAGCAAAACAATGAGGGTAATGGTCTTAAAATGCAGAAAGGAAAAGGATGCAGAAGTCTTAAGTTACACATTTTGAAAGTATGTAGGATTCACTTGTTAGAAAATACACACAGTATTTCTGTGCCTGTGTCAGCTGTTTCCCATAGGCAAAGGTTCAAAGCTTATAATGGTATTCCCTACACAACTATAAGATGCAGAGACCAACATGCTTATAAACTGGTAATTAAATACAAAGTAACCCAGGAAAGAAAAGGTAACAAGTATGTATTCCAGTATTGGCACATTCAAGTGACGGAAATCTCTGGCGACTCATTTCAGCTGATTTATACCTCCACTCCATTGTTATGTTAGAAACCATTCACATGCTCTTACTCTTAAAAAAGCTTCCATTTCTTTGACAAAGCCGGTAAAAAAACTTCTTGCTCTACGTTTTCTTGCCCAGAACACTCTAAGCATTGGAAGAGTCTGTTAATACGTTTTACGTAATCTTGAAACCTGTTCTAAAATTTCATTCAATGCATAAACGATCTATCAGTAACTAAAATAATTTTATTCTTATGAAGGGAAAATAAATATTTGGCCTGTGGACTGAAACAATCCTATTTTTCCACTAGGATTAATTCATCTAAATATTACAAATGACATTAGGCACTGCTGGCTGCAGTTTTCAAAAATAGCTTGCGAGTACTAGTATTGGCTTTGTTGATAACTACAGGCACATTATGAAATTGCAGTGCACTCTAAGAAGGAGCAATTAGCAAGGTCACCAGTCCAGAAAAATGCAGCTGCTGTACCGAGGACACCAACTGAAGGAATACCTGAGCTAAAATGACGCATACTTGTCTACTCTACGGCTGTTTTCTGCAGGGCACAAAACATACTAATGGCTGTCTTGGCAAGATTGCTGGCCCTGCAGATAGGAGGGGATGGCTGTGACAGAGCTGCTTGGGGAGTTCAGTGTCCAATTGCCACACGAGGCATCCAGCTTCAACTTCTGTGAGCTACTGCTGAGCTTCAATTTCTGTGAGCTACTGCTGCCTGACCTTGTAGGTGTGGTTCTGCTTTGGAGCAGGAACAAACCATGTCCTGACAGAAGCAGATGTCTACATCCCAATCATGTTCCACTGAAGCTGGTCTGTTGTGCCTGTAGGTCCCAGGCTGGGAGAAAGGCAAAATGATGGGGCACTTTTAGGGGAAACTGATTCGACTACTCAAACTATGGCCGAAGACACCTCTTGGACATCTTGTTCTCAGGAGGTGGGAAGCCCTTCTTCTGTTTGGGCCACAGGAGAGCCTCTACCCCAGGTGCTCCTTGCCTTGAACAGTGCGTTTTCTGGCACGACACAGTGTTGCGTTGCAGGGGAGTGCTTTAATCCGGGAGGATGCACGTATGAGCCCCTCCTGAGCTCTCCACCAAAGCCTGTCTGCTCTGTCCATCTCCCAGGTGTGAAGCAGAAATTGGGGCTGTACCCCGTGGACATCGCGTCTCCCTGCTGGGCACATGTAAAGGGCTTTGGCAGGAGGGCAGGAGACAAGCCCTGCCTTGTGACTCCCCACCGGCTGGTGGGGAAGGTGCACCCACAGTTCAAAAGGCTGCCTCAAATCAAGGAGGAGTGGAATGTCAGGCTCCTTTCTGATTACCCTACACAATGCCAGAGCAGTTCTGGTTTTTCATAGTTTTTTTTTGAGGGGGAGGATGGTGGGGGCGGTGAAGAACAGTTAATTTTGGTTAGAGGTCTCACAGGTGGGAATCCTGAGTGGAATTACTGTGTGGCCTGAACTATCTTTGAGGATGGGGATGGAGACCCAGGTCTTCTCCTGAGCATTTTCTGCTGATAAAGTGAGGGCTGCTGGCTGGTTCCTGTGAGAGCTCATGGCACGTAACCCATGAGATGGGATGAATTCAGGCTGCAGTTAGCACTAGTCAGGAAGACACCTAGAAAAAAGGCATTGCAGCTGAACCAGCTTGAAGCACGTTTGGGGGAGAATGAAGCCCCTGTGACCCTATGGATGGTTCATGTGTTCACCGCATTTTAGCACTGGAATTGTAAATGCTAGAGACCTCATTCAAGGCAACATTTCCACTAACAGCCAGGGCAAGTAAGTGAGGAGTCTCCTATTGCTGGGACAGACTAGTGTGCATCGGGGCATCTCCACGGAAAGGCCAAGCAGCGCTTCACTGCCACCGTCCTGGGTAAGGGTGGAGTCTCCGTCCTCTTCTCCACATTCCCTCTAATTTCTCCTTGCCTCTTGTGGACCTGTGTTTTATATGCAATCGCAGAACTAAGTTCATTTCAATGGGTTTTGAGCTCTGCTTATGCAGTGGGCAGGGGAGCAAGTAAAAGATGGAGAATTCTGGTTTAATAACCTACAGAGTCATCTCTCCCGTGCACATCTCGGAAGAGTTTGGCAGAACTGACTGAAGTACTGGGAAAATGCTTCTCTGTCAGAAATAATGAAAAGCAGCTACAATTTCTGTCTATTAATCTTGTAAGCACTAGCTAAAAAGTGTTTTCCACCATCTTAAAACATGAGAAACTCGGAGTATGTTTCTTTAACGTACTGCGTGCTTCCACAAAGAATCTGCTTTTTCTCTCAAAAATGCAAGTCTTTTGTGGGTTCCTAAGCTGAGTGTTAAAAAAAAAAAAATGAATACAAGATTTTAATTTCTTTTTTAAGATTGAGCTGCACCACTTTCAGAGACCGAATGCTGTTCTGAGATGCACTACTGTGCCCCTCCTTGTTTCAGTGGGGTTGCTTCCTTTTGCCTGAGAACAATTTGATAAAGATCTAGCCGTGCTCTCTCATTTTCTTCCTTGTGGTGGAGGAACACAACCATAACATTAGTCAGCAGTTTCTGAATTTTGACCCACAATAGCAAAGATACCGAAAGACAGGAGAAATAGATGGAGGCAATTACAAACAGTCACTTGATTGATGGTTGACATTGTTAGCGTTTCAGCTGTATGTCAGGTTGCGGTGGTGCTGAATCCCCATCCCTGCCGGTGGGTGTTGCCATGGGCAACAGCGCACTGAAGCCAATAAAAGGGAGAGGAAATGAGGGGAGACTCAACCTTGGGGGGAGCTGTAGGGTATGCGCTATAAATTATGTTATACTTAGCAATATGCAATATCAAAAATCAGGGAAGCTGTGTGTACCTGCCAGCAGTACTATGTCAGTCCCTAGTATCTGTTTCTCCCATCAAGCATGTTACAAGTTTTGTATGGCTTGCTGCTTACTGTCCTACATCTAGCTTTATTCGGGGAAGAAAGAAGTGGTAAAATAATAGCAGCAACATTTCCATTTGGTGCATGCATTCACTGCTGTGCAGTCTGCATTTCTGCTCCTCCCCTGCTTCTTTTTGCTAGAGAAAGCGATGTGGTTCAGTTGCGTACTAACAGATTGGCTTGCAACAGTACTGAAATTTCCAGCTATTCTCCTATAGACATGATTAGTAGCACAGAGTTTTGTTTTGTTGGTTTATTTTTAAAGAAGTGATCAGCAGGTTTGTTGTTTCTGTTTGACTGTCAGACAGACGTAGTCAGCGTTTCAAAGGCGCCAACAACTCGCTTTCCTTAGAAAGGAGGAAAGCTCCTTTTAGCATCTGGTCAGCTGGGCCAGGTTCTGATTTCCAAGAAGCTGGTGCCAGTTCAAGGTAATTCCACTGAAGTAAATGGAGTTTGGCACAGGTGTAAAACTAGAAATTCAGCTGTATTTTCTGCTGCCAGACAATCCTATATTTAGAATCCCATTTTTCATGGAGTACAAAGGCTTTTTTTCCCTATGAATGGGAACTTGTAAGCACTGCAACGTGACTCCTCTCGTGTCCGGTCATGCAGCAGAGAAAGCACCCTCAAATCATAGATCACGGTTTTGCTACACTAGTGAACTTTGCACTAATGGAAAGAGACCAACTTTCAGGTAATACTAGCATCATCACACAGAACTAGACACGATTGGTTTTGTGACCGATCACGTTTGATTAGATTTTTATGAACACCTCTACCACAGACATCTCCATGTGAGCCTTGACTAGTGCTGTGCTAGCTGTAATAACAGCATCTCAAATTGTACTGAAAGAACTGCAAGAGAAGTAAGAGTTAGTCAGTCCAGTAAGACGATATTCTTCCTCTCCACTGTTTCAAAATATTATACTGGAAATTATATTGTACTAGGAATATTATACTAGGAAATTATACTAGAAAGGCTTATCCGTGGTCTACTTCTCAATATAATATAAACCTGAAGCACAAGGCAACAGATTTCCTTTTGTATTTGTAATCTATTTTCATTAAAGCCCATTAATCTTTCCTTTAGGGGACACTGTAATTTTTTAAAAAATGAATGTGTTAAAAGAGCATTTTTTAAAAGAAAAAAAAAAACAACTCTAAAATTACCATGCAATATTTTGCCTTTATGCCAACTTCCCCTTGCTGAGACATTTACTGCATTGTTAACTTGAATTTCTCAGGGGAGCAGGGACAGGTTGGTGTTTGTAAAGATAATAAAGTTTGTTTTTAAATGTAGCAAAGGTAGGCAATTCTAAAGGCCCTGATCAATCACTAAGAAGCTTTGTTGTAAAAAAATACTTCTTTAGAATACAAAGCAGGCTTTTCAGAACATTCAGGCATAAAAGAGGAGGCAAGAATGAGAGAGGAACATCACAAAAGCAGGCATAATTGATTCATAACATGTACTGAAGAGATGCAAAACAACAATGTAATTACATACTATTCTGTTTTCCTGCAGCTCCTTGCATATGAATTGACCAGCTTGCATCCCAGTTCTGCTCTGTATTATTAATTTTATTAAGCTGTAAGTTCTTATATTTCAGTCTGTTGTCAGCTTTACAGATTTTTACAGCAGCAGTTGAAATGTAGTGGAGCTGAATGAATGCTTCTTGTGCTAAGTCTTCTGTGTCACTCCAGATACCAGCGCAATCTCACCGCAGGCCTTCCTTTCAGTCCCACTAAGCCTCCCAGTAAAAGCAAACTCTACTGCCATCAAGATAATATCCAATCAATTAAGCATGTCTGTGAAAGCATTTCGTGAAAAAATGGTGGGCCTAAGCTTACGAAAGCCTTTCAGACAGCTCCTATCGTAAAGCGACACTGACGTTTGCAGGCTTAATTTATGTCTTTGAGAGACATAGTAAAGCTAGAGGAAAAGGAGGACGAGGATGCTGCCTGAGAAGGAAGTCTTTTTTGGTGCAGCTCCTCCCATTTACCTCTATTTACTGCCACGGAGTCCAGCATAGGCTTCAGTTTTGCATTCAGCTTCACTAGACACTGGAAAAAGATAAAAAACCAAAGAGGGTGAGAGAAAAAGTACTGACAGTATTTCCACTCCTCTGATGGATGGCCTAGGGAGTAACAGGGTAAAAAGGGTTTAATATGTACCATGCACGCACCCTCCTTGCCCCCAGCTGTAAATCCCTGTGTAGGTAAAGCTGCTTGTTCCCATTGAAATCTCTTTATCTTACTTGTTTTACCTGAGGCTTTAAGCCACCAAAAAATGTCAAAAAAGCACGTAAGGTGGCTGAATTGCTGCTCAACTAGTTTAGCTTTGTAATCCTTAAGGGTAGTCCTTTTGAGGCATCCCCCAGGTGCCTGAGGCTATCTGGTTGCTGGCATCTATGAGCGGGAGGTCCACTGGTTGGATGACAAGTTGGACAAAGCTGAAATAACCTTCAGATTCTCTCCAGTGCTAGACTCTAATTTCCTATAGATGAGTAAACTGCAACAGTACTGTGCTTTCCAAAGCTGGCGAAAAATCCATTTCTGTGTGCTCAAAGTAAGGAAAAAAAAAAAAGTGTTTTCTTTTTAAATTGCACTGAAATCACCTCTTTTCTACATACCCAGTCCAAAGCTCACAGAAGCCAGTAAGAATCTTTTATCTGATTTCAGCTGGCTTTGAATCAGCCCCAAAATTATATAATCCCTGCACACCTTGGCTAGACATTTATTTTACCTTCCCCTTTAGTATCAAATACTTATGTGGAAAGACCACACGTGCTTCACTTGGTTTTGTCCCTCCGTTAGAGATAGGACCTCATTAACAGCAGCACCCGGATGTGAAGAAAGGGTTAACCAGTTACCTCCAAAGCAGTCATGTAATGTGCTCTTTCAGGACAGAGGAGTTGTATTCATTTGCAGCTTTTTTGATTAGGAAGAAGTGGTTTTGCTGAGAGTTGGGTATCATGCTTTCTCTGATAGCATGGAAACTATGTATTTGTTATTTGACATAAAGGGTTGGTGCAAGGAAAAACAATAGTGACCGAGAAGGTAGTGAAAGTTATTTTTCTAAAAGTGCAAAAAATTATTAAGGAAAAGAAAGGAAAGGAGAAGCAGGTACCTTTGCAGCTGATCATTTTCATTATTTGCTTTAAATAGCAGGGTTAACAGCAGCCGCTTTAAATGGTCCCCAGAGCCTAGACACCACTAAAGAACTGGATTTCTTTTTTTTTTTTTTTTTTATAGCTAGTCTGCAAGCTATGGGAGCTTGGTTAACTACTGAAGTAAGTCTTGGTAGATTTTAATTGAGCTATTATATGATAATTAAGGGTTAATGGCCTGATTTTAAGATGTGCTGAAAACTTGCAATTTCAGTTGACTTCAGTAGGAAATATGAATGCTCAGCACTTCTGAAAAATCACACCATGAGTAAGTAGCTGATTTGTGTGGAACTTGAAGCAAATCTGCTTAAAATTATTTCCTTAGAATATGGCACAGACTGGGCAGATAATTTTGCAACCTTGGGCCTGGGATAAGAAGCAGAATTTATTGCAGTCTCTGCCACATATAGTATTGGTCGCTGGTGACGGTCATTCAGTTGATAGAATGGACATGGATTTATAACATTTCCATCACTGTGCCCCAGAGCTCCCTATTTTTAGCTCTTTATTTCAGACCATTGTGTATTCCACAAGCCTGATTTAGCAGAGCCCAAAACATGGGGGCAGTCATACATCATAAACACCTGGAAATACCTTAAAAGCTCACTGCTGTTATCATTAGCACCTGCATTACCACTACCAACTCAGTGTCTAGACGTAGCACATCAGATATTCAACTCTTGACAGCAACTTTCTGTGCAAAGCCAGTATCCATCCACAGGCAGTTAAGCTTGCTGGTATTTCTTAGATCTTGAAAAAGTTTGCTTGAAGTATTTTTCCAATATACAATTTAGATGTAAAAAACAAAATTAATCAGTGTTTAAATCAGTGTTTAAAAATCAAGTGTGTTTCAGACGTCTCTAAGCACAAAGATGGTGTTGTGCACTCACACCCGGTCAGCCCCAGGATCTGTAAGCACAAAATGCAGTACAGTCTGTTCCTGTCCTAAACGCTATCCCAGCAACCTATACCTGCAACAGGCAACGTAGAGGAGAAGGAGCTCATTGGGACGGCGGACTTTGTCTCAGTGTGGCTGTGCAGCTCTAGGCTCTGTGTCCTTTCTGTACTGTTTTTTTTTGCCAAGACCGACCACAAGACCATGATGTTTTCCATCCTAGTGTCGGGGAGCAAATGCAGAAGTCTGGGCATGACCTACTGCTGTGCCCATCCATCCAGGCCTAGGCAGATGCCATGCTTTTATGGTAGGAGACAGCCCTCTCACGTACAGTGCCAGGAGGATTGTGAGTGCTTGAGGGGCTTAGGTCAATTAGCTTTGCATCAACTGCAGCAGAGACCAGAAGCCCAAGTAGATTGGGAATGGATTCAAGAAGCACCCACACAATTCTACAGTAAACGTGGCATCTTATGAGCTGTAAACACATTGTAAATTCAAAAGTAAATACATGCATGTATCAGAAATATATACCTAAGTACACATTACAGAATCTAATAGCCCAGGTGCAACAGAGGTTACCAGGTAAATAACAAGAATGGTCAACTAATAACATTAACTTTGATGAAATAAGATAAAAGGAATATTTAAGAAAGAATAAACCATGTCTTTAATATTCAGTTTTACCATAGCACAAGCAATTAATTCTGTAGAATACTTAGAAAAAATATAGTGTAATTTTTAGAAACTTTATTTTGTTACACATTAATTTAGATTAGGGATACTCAACAGTGCAGATTCTGCACTTGGTCTATAAAATGTCTTTATTCAGACATTGATTTGATGTTTAAACCACTGCTTCTGTATTTAGTGTCCTTTCACTTTGGGACTCTCATTCTGATCTAGTCTTTTAATTAAACCAACTACTATAATTCCTATGAAAATTAGCTTTTATTTTATTTTTTTCCAGCTACCAAAGCATTTCAGTAGGACTTTTCTGATACAAAGTAGACAAATTGGATTTTATTTCTGCTTGAGATGTAATTAAAACCTCATTTGATTACTATATATCTGGCCCTGTTTTAATTATTAAACTCCAGTAATCAATTTTCTTTTATGAAGCTTCTGGGAAATTATCTCAAAAGCAACACATTTCTCTCCCTTCTGGCAGGCTCTCGACCATTTACTGAATTACATTCATAGCACCTGTTCCCGATCCGGATTAAACCACCAATTTATTCCCAAAGCTATTTAAGGTTATTTGGCTGTAGCCTAGTCAGGGTTTTCTACCTCCTGGCTGCACTTTTTACTTACCATTTTATTGCGTGAAAACCCCTTGATGTACTGCTCCTCCATGCTGCCATTTCTGATGCGTGCCTCTTACGAACAGCTTTGCTAGCGATCTGTCTAATTTGCTACCCAGCCTCTTAACGCTCAATTTATTATTTGCTTTAGTAGGAAGAGGCTTGGTCTTCAACAGCTGTCTGACGTGGGATACCACCACATAAACTCATAGCTCCAGAAGTGCCCTTTTTCCTCATCCCTCCTTGGTGCAGCAGGCGGGCAGTGAGCTGGCGGGCAGCCAGCCGGGCAGGGGGCAGGAGGTGAGGGAACCCCTGCCTGCAAGAGTTCCTGTCTCTCCTCCTGGGACCTCGATGCCCACTTGCAGTCCTTCCACTGCAGCACAGCTGCCTTGCTACACAGCAAGAGGTACAGGATTGGTGACCCTTCCCGTTTGATCCACTTTGCTGTAAAAGCTGTTCTTAATCGCAGAGTGATAAAGCGTGCTGGAAGAGCGGTCGTGCTGGCGGCTGTGTGCTCTGGCATTAGGAAAAGCCAGGTAGGTTTGCAGTTCTCTGCTGCATCCATGCATTACCTCAGATGCGTGACTAAGCTGTTGCTCAGAAAGTTACTGATAGCACTGACTTTTTCTTACCACCGTCAATAATGTAGGGATCTTTTGTGACTATGTACTGCTCTGCCCTCAGTGTACTTTCCAAGGTATAGCTCCTCTTAGATGTAAGCTCCTCCAGTACAAGAAAAGGTTAAAGGCATTTCAGCAATACATTGTGTGCACCAGGGAGAGGGGCAGAGCTGCCTGAAGGAGAAGCTTAAAACAGGGAGAGCACAAGATACTCAGCGAAAGCTATTTATGGGAGAAGGTAGGGAGGGGAGAGTGTTTTTTCTTGGGTAGAGAGATATATTTCTTAGGTATATTTTGCTAGATAAAGCTTAGAAAATGCAGAAATAGCAGAAGGAGCAACGAAGCCCTTCGGGGTGAGGGTGATGGGTAGCAGTGGAGGCATTTGTTGGTAGATCTACCTCCTGGGTTGAAGGGTGGGGAGGCTGGAGAGGACTTCATCTGCTACATCACATTCATCTCTGGAAAAGGACGTTATCTGAAGCAGCCAAGATGCAGCACAGATGTGGCCAGAGTCTAAACTATTGCTAAAGCAAATACAACATTTTGTTGTATTCTAAGACTAATACCAAATCCTTTTAAAGAGGAGTACGGTATACCCTAACTTAAAAACACTGCAGGACATCCAGAGTATAGTCTTTTCTTTTTTTTTTTTTTCTTTTTTTTTCCCCTGGAGATTCTCATCCAAATATTGACCAATTCTGACCTTGCTTAACTTATGAGCTTTGACAAGCTCACGGAAGTATGGTTGCGGGTCTCATATTTGTAAAGTGAGTTTATGGAATAAGACCATATAAATTCATTTTTATGACTGAGCACATATCAAAAAGTTATAGGTCTCAGTGTTCACCCTACTTTGGAACCCAGTGGTTTCTAATGAATCACTTTTATTATGTAGGCAGTTTCTGAGTTGGAAGGGAGGATTAGTGACCGAGAAGCCATAGGGATAAATTCAGACCTGGTGTAAGCATATGAAGCATTGCTGAAGTCAAGAGAGTCGTGACCAGTTACAGCAAAGCTGAATTGGACTCCTGAGTTTTGCTGAAGTGGCTTTCACGTGAGAATACATAGGCCAAAGGTGAGCCATCTATCTGAAAGTCCTTGAACTTCAGATTAGTTCAGATAAAAGGGAACCTGTACTGCAGTCATCCACAGATTTGATCTTCGTAATACAAATACTTTATGGAAGTTGTTTTGAAAAACTCAAAGTATTTCTGTATATTTACCTATGTACTAAAACCAAAAAGACTGCTAAAAATCTACCTTCTACAGGTAGAATACAGAAGATAAAGCAATACAGAGAAGATATAGGGATTAACTTCTATGAACTTTTGACTGTGTGCGTATATGAATTAATTATTTGCCGTACTGATTCAGGGCCATATTTAACCAGTATGTTCCGGAAAAAAATACAGTGTTTGGGAGGAGGCTGAGTTCATGGAAAAAAAAAAAAAATCCTGAAATCTCCTAATAGTTGAAGGAGACTTTGTTTATTCCTTCTAGGGTTTACTGAGGAGGCGTCCAGATCGTCAAGTACATAATGCATCAATGCATCAATTACTTTTGCATTTCTGCCAGCGAATTTTTTTCTGATGCCTAAAAATCTGATTAGATGACATGAATATACTACTAACTTCCCTGACAGACAACAGGGTTTTCTTTTATCTTCTCTGTAGAAATTGTTAGCAGTGTGGAAGGAAACTAATTGTGACTGGAAAGGGATCTAATACATGCACAAGTGTTCAGTTCTTCTGCTATGAATTAGCATTGCTTCTTTCTGGTAATGGCACACTAGCAGGAATAATGCTGCACTTCTTTGTAAGTAAACATGCATACTATAGAGGGATGATTATAAAGTAAGATTCTCCACTGGTACAATGTGCCAGGTACTCCAGGAAGGAAAATATGTACAGAGCTCCTAGTAGGCAAATATGCTCTGACCAATATCAAGCATGCTGTGCTGTCAAAGGGAAAGAGTAATACTGAAGGACTGGGTACCTACTGAAGTAGCTCAACTGATGTGTTGCTATAGTTGCAAATGATTCATCTGTTCATAATAATTTCATGAAACCAAGGGTTTGCTCAAAAGAGGAGTTATTATTTCATAAACAACTTCTCATTTTGCTCTGCTGTTTATGGTTTTGATTCTACGTCTGAAGCACGCAAGAGACAGAATGTTTCTAACTCTTTTCTTTTCAACGTTTTAACCAAGCAGCTGATCAATGTCTTCTGCCTTGCTATTAAATGGATTTTGAAAAACTCTTCAAACTGTATCAGTCTCATATCCTTATTTAGTTCTTTGAATTTGCCCTCAGCTGGGAATTCTGCAGGCAACTGTGTTTCTGTTGTGTTAAACACTTACTTGAAGCGTTTCATCCATCATCATTTCTAGTCCTTTTCTGATGCAATGTAGTTTGTGCTTTGTCTTTCTTGAAAACTGAATGGCTGTTAAATTATCCATTTATCTTCTTTCAGATTTGCTGTACAATTTGAGTTCCCTCTATTGGCTGTCTCTTCTACCTTATCTGCCAACTTTTCAATCTACTTCCTCAGATCCTTATATACATTTCCATACATGACTGCGTGTCCTTTGCAACACATTGGGCAGATAATTCTAAATAAGACAGCAACAGAAATTGTAGTGTTATGAATTATTCACTTTTTCTCACAGATCAGGCTGAAAGCCTTTAGTGAAGCTTAGCTTCACTAAAGTCAATAACAAATTTTTTTTCTATCTTGTCCCAAATATCTTTGTTGATGACCTGCCCTTTCAGTTGAGACCTTTTTGGCATAAGATGACTATCTGAGAAGTCAATTGAAGCACTCTTGTTTGAAGGGAAAAAGTACTCATTTTTGCTGTGTTGTCTTCTAAGCAATTTTAGAAAACCTGTAAATTCCTAAAATTGTTGATAACAATAAAATATTTCATCAATAATCTCACAAAATTAGAAAAATCCTAGCAAAAATAATGTTCTGTTAATTTCCAAAAGCAAAATGAATCTCCCCCTGCTCTCAGGAATCAAAAAAAGATGATCAGGATCTTTGTGTCCATTGTAAAAAGGTGTTCATGATACTCATAGACACAAAAATCCTTGCTCTGAAACGACTAAAACTATGCCTTTCCATATTACACTGTGAAATAGTGACTGACTTAGAAGGGAATTGCAAACAAAAGCATTCTTTCTATGTAGATTTTCCTGGTTTTTCTTTTGTGTATAGCTCTTCTTCACCTTTTCTCTGTAGTAGTACAAAAGCAGCAGGAAAAAAAAGACTCTTACGTTAAGGGCATGAGGTAAGAATAACAGTTTGTTGATGCTTATTCCATTACTGGAAGTTATAATACAGTCATAGTATCTGAGTTTTCTTAAAATTCAAGAGAATTCATTCTGGGTGGCCTCATTTAGGTTCATCATTAGTAGACAAGCAACAGGGCAACAAAAATGCTGCAGCTAGTTCAGTTCCTATTTCAAGGCTACAGAAAGATCCTTCTGCAGTGCCAAAATCTCTTTTCTCTGGGACAAACCCTTATTCCGAACATAATCCTTAGCTACCAACTCCCCCCAGCACTGGCATTTGGCCTGATTAAGTTTTCTCTGAAGCAAATTTCTTACAAACACAGCAGAATATGTTGCACCTGCTCTTCCTTGGATAATATTACCCCCTGGATTTCAATACAAAGTGAGACTAATTTGATCTGCCAACGTCTGTGCAGCCTCAGTCCATGGTGTATCACATACTGCATCCTGAGCCCGTCTGCCTTACTAATCCTTGTCAGCCAGGCAGTCCCAGAAAGCATACATGCATTATCTCTCACTTTCTGTGTCCAAATCAAATGTCAGAAATAAGCCCTGCGAAGTGTGCATCTTTATGGTATTCTTTAGGATCTGTTGAAAGTTACCCTCTCCTTCCCTCAACAGGCTACAAAGGAAAAGCTGATTTTAATGAGTCACACAGAGCTGATCAAATTGCTTCCTTTGAACACATTTTTTTCCAAATAGCTTAGTCCTGATTCCCTTTTTTCTTTTTTTGGTTAAAACACTTCTCAACAACTTGTGAACATATTTCAGGGAAAGTTTGTATGTTGCTCACGATGTACAGCTCACTACCTAGTGCTATCCCTGCCCACTGACTAGCTGCAAACTTAAAATGGAACAGCAGTGCTCTGACTTTTGTGCCAACCACCCCAGGTGTTGCAAGCCATTTCCAAAATATTCATACAGATAAACTCTTCCTCGTTAAATAATTTTAAATGTTTTTCAGTTCTGACTGTATATAGAGAACAGAAACATCTGAAGGAAAAAGTCATTGTTTTGGCTGCATCCAGAGACTCTTGCCTGATGAAAGACTAAGCCATCCCATCCAGTCCATTCTGGACAAGCAGGACTTCTAGAGGAGTGGTCCAAACCCTTAATTTATTATCAATATGCAAAATTGTAATTGAAGGAATGAGGACGGGATGCATCAGGACATAGCAGTGTAGGCATGATTCTTAAAGCATACCTTTTCCTCCTCCTCTGCAAAGGAATATTAAAAGGCTAATCTCCTGCCTTATAATTGTAACTAGAGTATACACACTTAGAAAAAAGTCACTGTGCATATACACTTCTAATTCAGGTGTCAAAGTCAACTCTCGAACCAGAGAAGTTAAAGCACAGAGGAAGCCATGATTGTTGGAGACTTCTGTATATTTTTTGTATGCTTTGCAGAGACTTTACCATTTATGATACCCTGTGCATTTAATGTATGCTTACAAGCAGAATAGATGCTTTTGCAGCTACATCATCATACTCTAAAGATCAATTTAATTACAAGGCCAGACATATCTTCTGTAGGAAGACAAGCATATCAGAGCTCTTGGAGTTGTAGGCAGAGTGATTAGATTTCTTTCTATGTCAAACAACGTGATAAAGAAAGCCTCTGTCCCTCCACATTCTGTTCAAAACATTTAAAGTATAAGTAGGCTAAATATAAATGTTTCTACTCTTTACAAATTTCCCTAGAATCTTAGATGGAGTAATGGAAATTCACTTCTGTAGATACTATTGTATGTTTAAAGCTCTCAATACCCAAGAAAAATCTTGAATAGCACCAAAAATAGCACTAAAATGGAGCAGTTCAATGGAGCACCAAGGTAGAGGTGAGCAGGGCAATCTCAGGCACGCATAAGTTGTAAAAGCCGTGAGCTTCTTTATCTTCCACAAAGACATCTCCCTTAAATTTAAATAGCTGCTGTCATTGTCACTGACTACCTGACTATGTATTTATCTGCCCAGAAGCAGAGTGCATGGCCTTTGGCCCTGCTATTCACAGTGTTACTGTCTCTGCCTAACAATGCTGTGAACAGAGCTGGGCTTCTGTTACCATCTTTTGTTTGATGTGAATCGCTGAAGCTTTGATGTTGTTTGTGAGAAAAATGATGATTAAAAAGAATAAGATCTTCACTCTCCCACTCTGTCTGCTCCCCTCAGAGAAATCTAATCTGAGTTGGGAAAAATCTGTGACTGATCCTGTGTTAGGGACACACAAACCACAGAGTCTGGGAGAGAAATCTGTTAGTGTTGAAACTCTTAGCATCTCTTTACTGGAGGGTCAGAGAAGTAATTTGTCTTAATGATCAAAATTCTATTTCCTGTTAGAGGAGCATGTATGTCCAAATAGGTACAGAATACTTCCTCTGTGTGGTGAACACAGCTATCAGTGTAGCCATAGTGCTTTATTTTCAGTGGGATGTCTTAGATTTTCTGCTTTAGTTGCACATGCTTCCCATTTACAGAATATTCTACCAAAAAAAGGGGATGATTACTTTGTACAGAAGCTACATTAGTAGATTTGCAATGCTCTATGGTTCAAAAAAAGGCATTTTTCCTTATAAATTATTATTAGAATAAGCTTGATTCTCATCCCTACTGATGAACTCTTTTCTTGCTGGCATTTTTGAATGAAGAGCAAATGTGATGCAGTAAAGCGTAACTAAAGCCCCTAAAACCAGAGCTTCAGAGTAAATGGATGGCGGTTCTGCTACTCAAGACAAAAACTCCACTGTCGCATAAAAATACTCTGAACGCTACGGTAACAAAAAAGTAAATTCAATAAAATTATAATGTCCCAAGTGTAATAAAAAGCAATGAACAAAAAATTGGGAAGCTTTTATCTTCACAAACCTTTGATCCACAGTGTGAAGGAAACAGATTTGATTACTAAGGTATTTTGAAATTGGAGGTGGCTTGACTCCCACATTAAGCAGCAGATGTGGGAGAGAACAAGAGAGCAGAGCCATGGCTTACCTGGTGCCAAGAGCAGAGTCAGCCTTACAGAACAAACACAAAAAGGTTTTGGATTTAGACACTTAGATATGGGAAATATAGCTGTGTATAATTCCCAATTTCTTTTTTAATATCCCCAGCTCTCATTATATATATCTGTATTTAGCTTCAAGCTCCATATTAGCTTGTGATGTAGCACATTTTGTATATCTCTGACCTTCTTTCTTCTGGGTCAGAAGGGCATTCCAAGGGGCAAACAGGATTACTAATGGAAGGTGTGCAGATCTTGAGGATTTGCTTGTCACTTGCAAACCTTCTCACAAAAAGGGGCCAAACTCCGAAAACAGTTCTAGCCAGGTAAGCAGAGTGATGTGATACACATCCCCTAATAAAGGAGACTTAATTATCCTTTACTTAGGAGAAGAACTGAGCCTCAAAGTGGGTTTCCTTGAGCTGCCTTAAGGAAATGTAGTGAGCAGCGCAAGTGCATAAGGAGGAGGTAGAGCCAAATCTCCCCAGAAGACCAATCAAGTTGCAAAGAATGTT
>VZTL01050602.1:6305-63144 GCA_013400535.1 Scopus umbretta | reverse complement strand
AAAAAAAAAAAAAAGGCTAGGAAAGCCATAACTCTCTAAATGCTCTGCAAAGTTTATATACTGTTTTACATACAAAACATTCCTCGTGGGCACTCTAGTACGTAGCCTAGCTCATAAGCTTCAACTGTGGAGAAGATATGGTTTGTTATAGCACGGTCAGTAGAACTGGGGTGGTGTCAGACCTCTCCTGGAAGTTCAGGCTGTGAAGTTCCTTCTGCATTGCTTACTTCAGACATCTGCAGCTGCCAAGAATAGCCTACTCTTGGGAGCTACTTTGAGCAAAGAAAATTTCAGGGGGCTCTGCTGATCTCCTGTGTGACTTTAATGGGAGTTGCCAGTGTTCAGTGATTGCTGGGACCATCACTACTGTGTGAGTGTCAAATAAAACAGAGCACAGCATTAGGTCCTGCTGTAGCAAATACATTGGTATGGCCGCACGCATTCCCCACAGAGTTCCCCTCAGGGCTTTGGATGCTAGGATCTGCCCACACGGACTCAGGGCTTCTAATCACTAGCATGGAAAAAAATTACATGCAAAAGCCTTGATTTTGTTCTCTATGGTTTAATGTTGTAATTTTGGTATCACAATGGAGTGTCAAATGTTTATGTCAAACATATGTTTTTGATAAGCACTATGCTAGTGAGCTATATAAGTACCGCTAAGATTTTACTAATTTGTCAGCTGCCACTCTGCCTCTTTATATTGCATTTGTAATGATGTAACCCATTCTATCCCCACATGCAGTCCCTACAATGTATTACAACGGCTAGAATGTATTTGGAAAGAAAAAAAAAGAAATCTAGGACTTGGCCATAGTTGTAGTGTTCAGTCAGCCCTAAAAGGAGGATTTACAATTTCTGAATACGCTGCTGATGTGATATGTGTATTGAGGTTTGATTAAGCTGGATATGAAAATTAAAACTTGGCTTCACATTGAAGAGAGAATCTCCCGCAGTGTGGTACTATGACATCAAGTTTTCTGTTTACCCCTAAGGCTGGTGCTGCAATGACTTCCAGGTTTGATGGTGTCTCTTTTTTAAGTTGTTGAGCAGCAGGCTAATAGCTGCACAGCATGATGCAAAGACAGCAGAAAGCAAGGAAATCAGATGTGAATATATTCCCCAGAGATCTCCTGCTAAGATGGAGCTAACTAACCAGAGCTTTAGTGCTCAGATGTAGTCTTCTCATGCAGAGGATGGTATGATTATCAGCTCTTCCTGCTTTATTGTACATTTTTGGATTACAGATGCTATTACAAATCATGAATTCTGGTATAATATGCATTCTAGTGTAATACGAACTATTACATTGAATGGAACATTATTTTTAAAGAGTTTTTGTCCAAGGTCAGTTTATCCCCACCCCATATTGTCCAAAATGATCTCGGTATTTTAAAAAAACTATAGGTTTTTCTTATTCTTTTGAGCTTGCTTTGCCTTAATTGTTTGAAAGCCATAGATTTAGTTTATTTCTTTGTGACAAAGACTGACTTAAGAAAGGGACAGGATCTACTGGCAAAGCAGCAGCCCACCTCACTGTTTACAAAAGTTCCTGTTGTCTGTGTCACACAACAGGAGTTGTCTTTGCTGCTGGGCAGTCACTTCATTACTGCCGTAGTGGCAGCCTCAGATACCACACGGTACAGAGGGCAGGGGAAGCACATCATCCTTCTTACCCTGTTTGCTACTGGGGACACATCTGGTCTGTAAAATGAAAAGGAACTGCTAATCCATTACTGTCTGTGTGTAGGGAAGCTACATTCAGGCAGAAGTTCAACAGTTTGATGTTAACATGGCAGCTGGTATCTGCTTCCCAGCTCTTGGCTTTGTGTCATCACTGGCTCATACACTGCTTGGAGATGTGAGGCAGTTTGGGGTACAGTGGTAACAGGGAGAACTTGTTGCACTTCCCCAAAAATGCCTAGTGAGAACATCCCCGTGATTTTTCAGGTATCAGTAGCCAAACTTTCCGCCTTTAGTGGCACAAAGCAGTCTGTGTGGTTTCAGTGAGTAGGAGAAAGACTAGCTGACACAGTTATTGATGGTTAAGTTTCTATAGTGTTATTTTCCATTTATCATCCTGCTCGTGTAGCTCTGCTTTCTATACATGGAAGAGACAAAAAGTTAAAATGGTGAAGCTTATATTACACAAGTCAAATTCTGAAGCTGGCTTAATCCAAAAAGAGAGAAGCATTATTCTGGTCATCTATAGCCCCAATGAAGTAGTACTTGAGACCTTATAAACCTTATACCAAGCACCCATGCAGTCACCCACGCAGTCTGTGTAGAAGCATGATTAAAAGAGTAAACTCCAAGTTAAACAGCACACAGGTTAAACCACAAATCATTTGTCACTGACCTTAAAGGCTTGGCCTAGAGTGCCCCTTAACAGTTTGGAAAGGAGCCAGAAGGGAGTGCAAAGGCCTAGCTTTGAGCTTCCCTTTGGGTCTGACACATATTCAGACAGGTCTGACAGCAGCACCTAATGAGGCCATCCCTCTGACACCTCTCTGCAGAGCACTCCACACTCTGCCATGATGAGAGTCAGTCT
The DNA here is from genome assembly GCA_013400535.1 of Scopus umbretta. Classification (NCBI taxonomy): domain Eukaryota; kingdom Metazoa; phylum Chordata; class Aves; order Pelecaniformes; family Scopidae; genus Scopus; species Scopus umbretta. The sequence goes on along the minus strand of VZTL01050602.1, from coordinate 60,593 downwards.
GTCTCAAACATAATAAAATAAACAGTTGCCCTATCAGCTTTTATAACGTAGAGAGGAATTATGTTTAAAGATTTTACCACCTTTGGGGAGTGTGAAGATTTCTGCATAGAATTCAGACTTTTGGTAAAGTCAAAGAAAGATAAGAATTCAAGTAGCCTTCAAGGCTGCACTGTAAGCTAACTCTTTTTCCCTGGAGAGGCAAGAACAATCTCCTCTGGACTCTACGGGAGCAGTAAGTAAAAATTACCTCATATAATGGCATGCAGATGCTATCAATCCACTCCAGCTGCAACCTGGGTAGTTCATCTTTCCTGTTCCGATCAAAAATGGCCTGAATTGAGAAGGGAACAAAACTGTCATGCTTTATTACACTGGAGTATTTTACAGACACATCATCCAGCACTTTGGAGCTAGGATCAAATTCTCACAACCAGAACACTTTGTAAACCGTAATCAGTCTGTGCAGCAGTCTCTCTACTCCTTTGTCTGGCATGAAGAAGAAACTGTTTATTTTCAATTCTGTTTTGAAATTTGTAAGCTGAATGTATTTGAATTTTATAATTCTGTGATGTAAAATAAATGCTCCACAGTTGGAGTTGAGCCGGTATGAAACCTTCTGTAGAAATGTAAAGTAGACACCTTTGAGTAGGAATTTCCCTTTTCTCACATACGGTTTTCCAGCTAAGCAAAATGAACAGTGATAGATCTGGGCTGGCTCCCTCCCTCCCAGTTGCAGACCCTTTCTGCAGAACCATCCATGTCTGTGAATCCAAAGGGTGAGGAATCAACAGATCCATTTTGGGAGCAGTTGTCAATTTGTTCCTCCAGAAACAGCCTAATTCACTAATTCTCAAGGCACACCCCCGGAGAGAAAATTATAGAGGTCAAAGCTGGCATTTAAGAGGCTCAATTATTGGCAGAAAGGAAATGGAAGAAACTGAGTTCTGAAGAGTTTGAATGTAAGTTGAGTTTCATCCATACCCTGCCTAAGATTACTTGGGCCCACTTGGGCCCATCGACTTTCCATCTACAGGATTTTAATCCTCCTTCTGATGATCCATCCATACCATTAACTGAATGCCTTTTTTTACTCTCTAAATATGCCAAGATTTAAATGTTTATGTCTTTTTATGTGGAAAGCCTGTTCTTATTCTGGGCCCATCTCCTCAAGGTTGATGTCTCCTGAGAAAACTTACTTTCCTTCTGTACCTTCTAGAAACTCCAGACTATACATATTACATTAAATGAATGCTGCTAATTGTAGCCTGCTTGTTCTGACATAAACAGGTATCACACAGTGTATCTAAATAAGACCAGGAGGTAAGATTCAAGGACTCTGTGTTCTTAAATGAGAATCTTGGGTTTGATTTTGGAGAATTCTGTATTTTCTATTCAAATAATTTTGAAAAAAAAATTATTCTGTCATTTTCAGATTGTTAATAAGCACAACACAAGAAAAAAAAATCCTTGAGTTGTAAGATAAGAGAATATCACATTATCTTGCTGACTAACAACTCTCTTATCTAACTAGCAGCAATACCTATCTAGGTGGCTTGTCATAGTGATATGTAATAAAATACATCAGCATTTGATCACATTTAAAAATTCCTCATTAATGTGGTAAAACTCTACAGGACTTTCACCCTTAGCCATCAACTGTTAGAACTGATGAACTTTTTAATTATGTACTGGCCTTATCTCCCAAGATAAAACACGTACTATATCAGTTTACTGGATTCTTTGAAATTGTGAAGGGTCCTTCAAACTGTATGTATTCAAAGCATCCTACATGTGGCCCACAAATTACTGTATTCCTTGGTGCAGACTCTAGAGCCCAAAGGAAGAGTGAGAGGGCTCCTATGATGAAGGAAATACTGAAGGTATTTATAGCAATACACTCTTCTTTCACACCTGTCCAGACTGTTGGATGCAGATTTCCAGAAAACATGAGTCCAGAAGAAAGCTCTAGCTTTTGTCTTTCTCTGCACTTCTATCAAGTCTACAGTATGTTCAAAATGTAGATGTAATAACACACCTTAAAATAATTCTTAAGGTTGCTGGACCTGGGCCACTTGCACTGAAATTCATTGCTGCTTGAAGATAGTAACATTAATGTATGTGTCGAAATAAAATTACTTCCTATTACGCTTCATTAGCATGAGAAACACATTTTGCAAATTTTATATACAAGGCAGGAAAGGCACTTATATCCGTATTATATGGAATGGTACTTGCAGTTATTCAGGCCTAGATTTTGTCTCAGAATTATGAATACCATGACTGACTGATTACTGTTCCACTGGACTATAGCTATCATTTTTTCTGAGATGTACACACAGAACTACTATAGGGAAGAAATCCATTAATATCCCAACCTCTGACAATTTACAAAGTGAAAAGCCATTTATTGTATCTGAACATTGTTTACTACAAGCTTTTTAACTTTACTGACTTCATTACATCACCACAGGCTCATGTGCGAGTATTGTCAAAGTGAGAACAAGTCTGAGTCACTGGAGTCGTCTTTTTATTTTTGGAAGCATAAACATACTTGTGAATGGCTTGTAAGTTAAATTCTTTAGAATACTTTCTGTTACCCTTCTCCTGTTGCCTCCAGATAATGGCTTGTCAACAGTTTGAGGTATTTAACCTGGATAAGGCTTTCTCTTCAAATTGTTCACTGAAAATCTTTATGAAACTTTTTTTCTTAGTTCTTGTTTGACACTTTATACCCATCTGCCTATATTCCACTCAATGCCAATTTATCCTTTCAATCACAGTGTTATATTTAGTTGTATACCTATAGAAGTGCTTTTCAGCATTTGATACATCAAATAACACATAAACAGCTGCAGCATAAAGTAAATCTGACAATTTTGATTTCCTAAGTAGATGGTGATTTTTGATTTGAATACTGTGTACTAAAAATGATACCTGTTGCTTAGAAAATTAGCTGACAGAATAACCTTGGGAACGGGTACAGCCAATGGGGATAAGGGCTCAACGCAAAAGTGACCGAGTTGACTGGAGAGCGTTTATATATGGCTCTAAATACATGTCCTTATTGGACAGAGCTTATATTTATTGCAAGATTTTTCTTTACATACAAAATACAGTTAGTTTTCCTGAACGAACTCCATGATATTTTCTTACCCTAAACAAATTTGTCACTATTTCAGAAGTGATAAAAACTTACTGAAGGAGTGAGTTTGAGTTCAGATCTTTCTCTGTCTCCTTGTTCAAAGAACTCACTGGTTACCAGCTCAGCAGCCTAAAACATAAATCATGATAAAGATTAGAGTTTTTGCTACATAATTTTTAGGGTAATGAATTCTTGCTCAGACCATGACTTCAGCCTGTGCTTAACTGCAAAGAACTGAATAGCCCCACTTATGTGTCTGATGTCAGGCACATGTTTGCATATTTTTCAGGACTGGGCATACAGGGGGTATAAATAGCCATAACCACTGATATAGGCACACTTATACCTTTTTGATAGGGAATTGACTGCGGGAATTACAGTGCAATGTCAAGGTAGCACTCAATGCAGCTGTATGCAATTTACTGAAGTGCTGAGAACAAAATAGAAGATTATAGCTTCTTGTTGGCATGCACAATTATGTCTGTAAAAATGCTTTGTAAAATGTGCAAGAGCTATCTGGGTATTTACAGGCTGTTGCGCTATTCAACCAACTTCATTTGTCAAAGAAACTTAATTAACCCATAACTTCTGTTATCTTAATTTAATGTGAAATCATAAAGATTTTTCTCCCCGCTACCTTTACCTTTTTTCCCATGACTGTCATCACTATAGGATCTGAGTATCTAAATATGAACTCAGACTGTGATTTTCATATTGAATCAAAATCAAGAACTGGTGGGTTAGAAGTTGGAATGCATCTTTCTGATTTTTGTGAATGAAGGTATTCTATTCGGTAAGGGTTTACACTTCGCAGAATACAAGATTTAAAAAAACTAATTAGTTATGGAAACAACAGGAATTTTAGGAAGTCAAACAGTGAGCAATCCTGATATGGTAGCCTTTACATACTGTACTCTGCTCAGGTGTAGGGCTTAAAAGGTAGACACGTGTGACACTTGCGATGCAAAAAAGGGAAACTAATCTACTGAAGACAGCATTCAGTTCCTAAAGCTCCTGTCGTGCTTTCTTACTGTTTTCAAGCTAGGAAATTATTTCACAATGCCAAGGCACAAGAGGGTGAACTAAGGAGAGAACCTGCGCTTCATAAAACCTCAAAATTTCTTAGTCTAGCAACTGCATGGTTGCTAACATTCACAAATCCTAAGCATGTTACAGTTGAAATAAGGAGTAACAAAATAAATTGGAAGTAGGTGAAGTGGTGTTATAAAGTACTCTTAAATCTTGAGCCAGGCTATCACATAGTTTGGAACTTTATAATGTATGTAATCCCAGCGCACTAATAAAATTCTGGATCAATACTCCAGATGGAGGAATAATTTAACAACTTAGCAGCAATTAAGGGTTTGCCAAGTGTATTGTATAAAAGTAATCAAGACATAGTCTCACCCCTGTCTGTCACTGCTATTGTGATCCTGTTCTTGTGTCGCCTTCCCTCTTCTTTTGTCTGTTTCTATCTTCTCTTCCTGAATTTTTCCTTCTTATGTGTAGCCTTTAATCCCTTTGACTCATATACTTTAATTTCTTTCTTCCTCACTTTTCATGTTTTTTTCTTTTTGGCACAACTATTTCTTGTTCTCCCTCTATGGACTTATTAGCCTCTCTGCTCAACCAGGTAATGTTTCAATCAATCCCAGACTGGATTTTTCAATATAAAGTAAACTTATACGCTAGGCTGCAGAGGAATTTTCACCTGCAGACCTCAAAAGCGATAAGGATAAAAAACCAGTTTGCCAGGGACTTCAGCACTAATTCAGCACCATAGCACAAAGATTGACAACATGGAAAACAGACCCTAGCTGACATTTTGGCTGTCAAAGAAAATGGAGAAGCTAACTGGGTTAAAGAGGAAAAATGAGGAGGGATTGCACACACTGCAGCTGTGGCTAGGTGGCACTGAAAAGTCTCGTGACTCGTTGCTCTCGTGAAGGGAGCAACTTCCCTGATTTCCGTATGAGGTGACCATATTCTGGCCGAGCAGAGTAACAGCCTTAGAAGGACTATTGTCATAGTCTGCTTCTAAACGCGAAAAAGACTGACAAACCTGCAAGGTGAGCTCAAGCCCTCACCACATAAATGCTTTTTTACTGAGTTAACGTGCATGTAACTTTTGCACTGCCACAAAGGAGGGCAGTTCCAGAAGTTTTAGCTTCTGTTTCTTCCTTGTCCTTCTCCAGGAAATCTGGCTCTCCTGCCTCACTAGTTCTTTGATCTAGCTTCTCTTTTTCACCCCATCTTTTTAGCTATCACTTCGCTGTTAAGCTAATCAAACTTCCTCCAGGTGCTTAGCTGCACTCAGCTGCGCTGGTGTATCTCCTGTTAGCTGCTTGATGCTGTATATTCCACCAATACCCTACACAGCCTGTCTTCTATGGCTTGTTCTGGACCACAATAAAGGACAGAGAATTATTGGCATGGGTACAGGAAATATTAAGGATGGATGCTGAGTAAGGAAAGATGTCTAGAAGAGGGAAAATCACGTGGTAAAGGACAAGACATTGGGACACGTTGCTTTCTCACATGGTAATTGTTTGTCAATGCTGGATCCAAGTTTTATGTCTATTTCTAAGAGCCTACTCAGTAGCAGAAGCCTGAATTTTTATTTGTTTTTTTCTAAGTACAGGATGCTAAAAAAGGCTCTATACTACACTTGCAGTTTTTTCCATCAGTGTTGAGAAAATGAACGCATTTCTCTTATCATATATACTGAAGATTTTATGTTAATCAAAGTTTGCAGATCATCTGCTGGTATTTTTGATTTAGGGAAGAATTCTGCCACTGCCAAAGAACTTTGGGACAAAACAAATAAGCACAGCTACATGTGGCTAATGCTTATTTGTTTAATCCATCCATTTTTTGATATGAATTTAAAAGGTTAATAAGAAGAGAGGTTGTAAAACCAGATCTCTTCAGGTACCTACATGCTGCTCACCAGCATGTGTACATGGAAAGATTATGCAATAAACCATTTCTTGCAGAACCCCCCTGCTATTTTTTTATAGCATTAATACTGCTGTAAATTGATTCCAGTTTTGGTCCCTTGTAAGCCAGGGCCCTGGGAATATTGTCCCGCCAGTCCCGCCTCCTCCCAGCCCTGCTATTAATCATGACTTGCCTGTCTTGAAATCTCCCACGGTTTGGTCACAGCTCCAAGGTCACAGGCTGTCATTAGCATTGATCTGAAAAACAGAAATGAACAATACAAGCTGAATCAACCTTTGTTGGATTTCTAAACAACTCTGCTCTGGATGCATAAATAAATAAAACATATATAAAATGTCAGCCCTGGCACCTTCTTTTCCTCCAGAAAAGAATGACATGTTTGAAATCTCAGCCATCAGCATGGTTTTTACATCACAATTGTGCCTAGGAAGCCTAGTGTGTTGCAGGTCATCAGACGATGAATTTTGGTATTTTGCATTGTACACTAGAAAAGAAATGATATTGCAAGGGAGTAACTGCTAATTTTGCAATACTTCTAACACTACTTATATGAATACCTATAATATACTAGAAAGCATGTGCTTCACATGATGTAAGGGTATTATTACATAACAACACCTGCAAACTGGATTAATTTATATGCCTATTTGTAAGTGACTGCTGTAGCAAGAGAACCTATAATCACAGGAGGCATCCCAGACACTGTTTAAGCAGTTTCTACTGCTCATCTACAATAAAAGTTTAAGATTTACTATGAACTATACTGTTCCAATGTAGTTTAATACCTAGCTACAACCATGTTTTATATGCATTAGGAGAAAGAAACCATTCAGCTGTAGAAAGCGTTTATGTACAGTACATGATGCAGATAAAAGTCTAAGAAAGTTTAAATGAAGAACAAGGGCACTGAAAATGAAGCATCAAATATATTGCCTGAATCTAAAATTAGGAATGGGTGAAATGATATGGAAAATAGAAAATGGCCAATATTTTGGTCAAAAGACCAAAAGGAAACAGAATTTTAATGAAATTTTAGATAAAACGAGACATAATCAGGCATGCATATGCAAACACACACATTTTATTGTCTCAAAAACATTTTATTGGTGTACTCAAACCACCCACAATGTCTGAGGTTTTCAGTAGGATGGAAGCTCAGATCATTCGTGAGGGCTAGAAGAGTACCATGTATCTGCAAATTCCCAGGTACCGACTAGAAGAGCAGAGAGAAGCATGGCCAGTGAAAGAAAACAGCTGAGAGGAGGGAGGGAACGGGGAAACAGAAGAGAAAGATCTTTGTGTCCCAAGGCAGAATATTGATGCTTTCTGGAGAAAGCGCAGAAGGGCTGAGCGGTAACTGGTGAGGCTGGGAGAAAGGGAAGAAAACATGACAGAGTGTGACAGCAAAAACAGGAATGGAGAAGGTGAGGTCGCACTGATTACATGCCTGCTGTTTGGTAATGTTCAGAAATCATACCGTATATTTCATATCATGGATCATATTTTTAAAACAAGCTTCCTTCTCTCGTTACTCTTAAGTCTTCACTCCATGATATAGAAAATTCCTTAAACAAATATGGCTACACTTTGAAATAACCAGAAAGCAAGAAACAGTAGTGCTCACCGAAATATTTCTCGGTGGTTTTTTGTATTCCAGTCATAACCACCTTTACTGACAAGTTCAAAAAACTCGGTCCTTCTCCTGCAACAAAACAGATTATCAGAGAAGGAAACAAGACACTTCCAGGGCAGCACTGCAGTAGAAACACAGTTCTCTGGATGATACAAAATCATTGCACCTCATGTATTATTGTTAAAGTCATTACACTGACAGTCCATTTAAGCGAAACGTACTAATTTCCGAACATGTTCTATAAATGTCTGTTATCAATGTCAGAGTTGCCTAGTAAAAGCAATATTGTATTTATGGTCTCCGCAGATAAGGAAATAAATGGTACCAAAATGTTCAGTCTTCCATGGAAGCATGAAATGTTCAACTCTAGCAGTGGACAGACAGACAATAGAAATACCCCTGCAGTATATACACACTTCTCTCTACTTGTCCTTGCAAAATGATTTTTACTTCTGGATCCTGAAGGGTTTTTCAGAGATGTGCAATTCCTGTTATTTCCAGCACACAGAACAGAACAGTGAGACACAGCAGCTGCAGATGTCTCAAGTTAGTAGTTCTTAATGACTAGAAACTAGGCCTCCCTGCTTCGTCTCATGCTTTGTCTCCTAGAATATCTTGCCTATGTCCTCAAAGACGGACAAAACATGAGCCAGAACATGTTAATGCTTGTTTGGTGCCTTTAAATACCAAAATTCTTACTGACCATAGTCTGTAATTTTTTATGGCACTGAGACTCCAAGTGGCTCTTAATGCATGCAGTGTGGCTACAATATGAAACAGATACTGCCACAGATATTGCGGAAGTTGAGGTACAAAAATATGGAGCAACTTGCCCAGAGTGACACAACATCTTAGCATCAAAGCTGGAAAGCAAATACCTATGTTGTGAGTGACAGTCCAGTGCCCCATCTCATAGGAGACTGTGCTATCTCTTTGTCAAGTGGAAATGTAGTTAGATCCTCCAACAGGAGAGAGTTTGCAAAGTCTTGTATTTTTTATATTTACTTCAGCTAGACTGAAATTTTGAACAGTGAATATTGAAAGCACAGTCTGATGGCAGCCAGTACAGGTTTTACACACGAGGATGCACACTTCCAGGAATATTGCCCTTGATCAATGGACAGAATTTTATGTGGGGCATGTTGCGTTCTTCTGGTCCCTGACTGTTATGTGTTACATGACCAGTCACTTCTACTATAGGGCCTTTCTGTAGTGGATTTCATGACAGCAACTAGAACAGGGAGATATAAGGACTACGTGAGGACATCTAATCCCTTATGTTTCGTGAAATAAGATATGAGAGTCTCACATTACAAAATTTGCTGGGACAACGCAAAGTCAGACATGCAGAAAACAGAATTCACTTCTCTCACACGAAGTCGTGCATGGCCCCATAGCATCATGGCCCCAGTAGAAATAAATGTTGCAACAATGCAAATTTTAGTGGCCAAGATTAGTTGGCACATAAACTTTAAACCAGCCTAATCCTGAGCAGATCATCAACAGCTACATACTCTTTTATTAAAGAGAATGAGCAGTGGATTTTTTGCACCCTGTATTTCAGTGCACACTCTAACAATGTAAAATTTTGGTAATGATTTCATTTTGAAGTATTGGATATTCTGGGCAATTCATATGTTACTGGACAAAACCAGGCAAGAATGTTTAAAGCTGAAAGTTCAGGAAGATGACATCCCAGAAACCCCAGAAGTTCAAATTCAAAATATAGAGATCCATAAACAGTAACTGGAAAAGTGAGTCTCAAGGCCTTATGTTAAGCTGAAAACTTTAAAATAAGAATTTTCTTTGATATCAATTTAAATGGATGTAGAAGTCCAACTCCACAGAGAATTTCTAGTGTAGGAATGAGTCAACCTGAGGAAAGCAGCCATGTAAACAATTTAGTGTTTCCTACTGGTTGCATAATAGTGGTTTGCATGGTATCCAAAACGAAGAAGTTTGCTATTATTAAGCAAACATAATATGCCAGGATTTCAGGAATAAACAGAATGATAACAATTTTGCGATGTCTTTGAGTGACATTGACTCTGGTTGCATTTTGCCTGGAAGGGAAAGTTGTCTTGCTATATACAGCAAATCCAGTTGCTCTACAGCCCAGTGGCTCAAGACATCATTTGAGTGAATTTCCATAAACTTCATTTTGGCTTCATGCTTTTGCTTGCTGTATTTTCCACAAGCATCATTATCTAGAATTATCTACTAAAATCAAGTATATTTGCCATCTGATCTTTCACTGAAAGTCATCTTTTTGTTTGTTTGTAGAAAAGTAGTGCCTTGAGAAGATCATAAAAGCCTTGCTCTGCTTGGAGTTCTGTTGCTGTTTTGCTTGCTGGACTTTGTGATCATTAGGTACAGGCACCCTAAGAATACTGATAGGAAAACTTCCTTCTCTACAAAAATATTGAATACATAGGAAACTGAACAAACAAGTTAGGTACTTGTGCAGAAACATCTGCTCACATAGGGTGGCTTTAAGAAGTATAAATCATCAACGTTTCCACAAAGTGATTTTCAGGCACTTTTGAGAGTAAAGTAGCATAGCAAATACCTGATTAATGAATCATAACAACACAAGAGGAAAAGAAAACTTATTTGCAGACTTCTGAGTAAAGAGGCCTCATTTGCTAAAAGTTTTCTGATTCATGTAGCACATAAAAATTAATAATGCAAGCAAGGAAGAATAATCTTGAAATTCAGCTGATGTCCCTTTTTGGACATTATTTCTCTATATTAAAACTAGAAATACAACTTGACCATGTAGTTTTTCAACCTAAGTCAGGTAGAGAAGAGAGCTCCATCATGTCTGGGTCTGGACTGCATTCCCTCCCAAGGCGCTGCTGCAGGTCCTCTCCAGGGCAGAGCCTCTGGCTCTTCCAGGGGCTACAGGATCCTGGCCAGAGGGAGCACATGGGGCTGTGCCAGGGCAGCTGTCCTCTCAGCCCATACCACTCATCTCTTCCTTGACAACACAAAACATTTCTGCAGCACTTGTTATTTGTGGTGAGACAGGAGAACCCATACTGACACATCCCTGTGGTCCTTGTATCTCAATTAAAGCTGTCAGCAAATTCCCATCATACCAGCCCCGCAGATAACAAGCGATCCTAACAGACAGCTTCAAAAAGAGTGTGCTTAAAAGAGTTTATTTGTCTGTTTCAGGATTTTCCTGTCGCCAAGCAGAAATTTCTTCATGGACTAATGTTTAGAAGTTATTTATAATACAACTATTCCTTAAAACTGTTTCTTTTAATATAACTTCTCTGAGAATAGACTTGCAGGAAACAAAGAATATCGGTGCATCTACTGCCAGTACTGTTTAGAAACAGCCCTTGGCAGAGTAACCAAATACTGAGGAAAAAAAAGACAAAGCAAACACTGCAACATCCCAGTTAGTATTTTTACAATTAACAGTTAAAGATACAATGTTGATATAGACAGTTGAACAATTTCAGGGTAAAGACTCTGGCTGAAGTTTTCTGGAAACTTGGTTTGGTATCAACTATCAGCACAAAGAAGTGGGGGTACCTAGGTATACCCCCCTAAAGCTGTGAAAAACATTACTAAATGCAACCCAGCAACGTTTGGGATAGGGTGCTAGTGGACATCAAACAAAAATTCCTAAGGATGAATTCTTGCCAAGACTGGGAAGGTGGTACTCTGAAACTGCACATCTGACAGCACTTCTCCCTGTAAGTTGGCCACAGGCATGTGCCAGAGAGGGGGATGTCAGAAGTGCAATGTGGCAGTCACACCACGACTCCTCTGACTACACGCATGCTCCCACCCATTCTTACTGGGAAGAGCATGGTAATAATTAACAGTATTTGAAAAACCTAAAATAGCACCAATCTGAAGTCTGTTTAGAGATTGGATTGGCAAACAGGGAAACGGAAGAAAACTGGATGAGAGAGCTCCTATTATACTTCTCTTGAGTTAAGCTTTTTAAGACCTATTCTCATGTGATACAAATTGGCATAATTTGTCTTCAGAGAAGCAATGTATGCTTTTATTATCTCTGCAACTGAGTCTGTAACTAATATAATATTTCTTAGCATACATGTTTAGAAACTCTGAAATGTTGGAAAAGAATTCTAAAGTGTCGTTGATTTTCTACACGCTTGAATAAATGATCATGGAAGGGACAAGAGAATTATGGGACTGAGCTGTAACTGATTCCTGGGATTGCTTTGAAGTATAAGCCTAGGATTTTACTTGCTTGTTGTTGATACAGACATGTTACACGTTAAAGCAAAACTTACTTGGACACTTGAGATATTTCTATTAGCCTAAGATATACTAAGTATTAGACTAAATCTCTTCAACCACAGCTAAACACTAATTTCTCATATTATATATCCTTATTGGTATTTAATAGGTCATTAGAGTAAGTTCTTCGAATTTTCATTTGTCAAATACAAGAAATGCCAATACTTACTCAAAATACAGAGTGAGGTCTGTTGCCAATATCGATTGCTTTAGGAGCTGCATAAGGTCACTGTAGTCCTTAGAGGACAAGTTAGCAAAGATGTTGTGACCCTATAATGAAAGAGATAAAAGAGGTAAAGGGCTAGCAATCAATACAGGTTTTTAAAAGGTTTTCTAACTCTTTAGTCTACTGTTTCCCTGTAACAGAGGCCTCTTCTGATTCATGGCAAAACTATGACAAAATAATAATGTTAATACTGCTGAGATTACATTGGGGTGGAGGAGTTGACGATTGTAATCAAGCAACTGGGATGTTTTTCTAAACTCTGCTGAAATTATAGCCTCTTGAGTAAAGATTTACTCTTTGCTCTGACCCTGCACAGACTCAGTTTATGGGCAAAAACTATGGATACATCTCAATCTTTCCTCTTATTAAATGTTTTGGGGAGCTGTGCATTGCAGCTTTTGAGTTGTGCTCCTAATAGATTTATCTGTGCTGCTGCTTGCGGGCACACAAATGGCTGTTAGAGCAATCAAAGACACTAAATCAGTTTTTCATTCAAAACAGCCCATTTGCTCACTCTGCCCATTACTGCGTTGTCTTACAGTGGATACAAAGCATTGACTATGCAGGGCTGAAGAACCACAACTTTATGCAGTTTAAATGCCCTCTGTAGGCCCAATAGGCTACTTTTTAAGGGATCATGGATTAAGAATTTATGCTTCATGGCCAGAATGAAAGGAAACAAATTATTTAATATTGGTATTTGAGAGCAGGAAGGTCCTTTTGTAACTGAATTTCTGAAAACTAAGAGGGACAGAGATCTTATAATTTCTCTACGAAATCCTAGAGAAAATAAGCAGAAAGAAACAAAAGTTAATGGAAAATTCTAAATGTAAGCTTAAGAAACGTTCTTTTTGACATTAGTCACGTATAACTAAAATAACATAAATAAAAGTACTACACTTTTTTTTTTAATCACCTGTAGAAATGAGGTTCTTGCTAAACAGAGTCTTATTTTGGTGGTATTTAGCACTGTAGTGCACATGTTCAGTATGCACTGCCATCTACTGCTTAGGAAGATTAAAATGCCCTTTTAAATTTTAAAACCAAAGTACTCAGAAGAAAATAAAGCAAAATGTATCAGGAAAATAGAAGCCCTTTCAACAGGGGTAATTTACCAAGTTGTCTGTTATTCTATAATATCTGTTGCCTTTCTGACCTGTTTCATGGTGTATAAAACCATGTCACTACAAAGCTCAAGATCACTTGTACTGAGGTTAGCATGTTAAGAGTAAAGGATAAATAGCTCCTTTGTCTGACATGATAAAAATATAAAGCAATAATACAATATATTATGTTTCCTTCTAGATAGCAAAGACAGACTAGAATATCAATGCCAGTGGATAGGATATCATGTGATGTCAGATTGTTTGAGAGAGGAGACCAGCTGCTCAGCTGGTGAAAGTTGGTGTATCATTAAGTAGATTGGAGGATTCAATTCTGCATTTATTCCAAACTAAGGGGTGTTGTGTTCCATTAGCAAATAGTATCTGTTGGATAAAAATCCTGGAGAATTAATTTTCTGGTCTAGAAATCAGGACCTGGAGAAGAATCTGCCTGAATGATCAAAGGGGAGAACTTGCATTTCAAGTAATAGTTTACATTTCTGAAAGAATCTGGAGTAGATTCCAAGGAAAAAAGTTTGGTGGTTTTTTTTTTTTTTTTTCATAAATGTCTTGATTTTTAAGCTGGAAAAGATAAAGAGAAGCATCTAGACTGACATGAGCTATAAGCTTTCACAGAGATGAATATACTGTCAAGAAACCGAACACTAAAGCCACAGTTCCATGACTAATTTCTGTGGCACTGTACACAAGAGGTAAAGCCATCACCCTGTTCCCATTTGTCTGTGATCACAGGATGTTCCCAGATGCTCTTCAAAAGTTACTGCAGATCAGCAGATGATCTCCAATTGTGTTGCGTGAATTACTGAATGCATTTTGTAACAACCTATCTATGTCAATTAAGAAAATACATCCATTGTTTTGTAAGGATTGCATGCCCATCCTTCTACTTTTCTCACTTGCTACATCTCTGGGGTAGTGCATGCTCCATACTGTTGCACATAAGATATTCTAGGCAAGAGCTATGTCTTTATATATATCTGCAAAGCAGCTAGTGTACTTTGATATTACTACTAATATTTTTTAAAAAATAATTTAGCAAAATTATGCAAAACCATCACAAAAATACTGATTACAGAAAGACTGTCAAAGAAATCAAATTGGTCCAGTAAAGGATGACTGTGGTGCTCTGAATACAACACCTGTAGGGAAAGGTACGAGCTTGTTTTGCCTACCTATAGACCACTGAGCAGGATATATGTGAGAAGACTGAGAAAAGCTGACAATATGATTAGGATATGTTCTCCTTGCCCCTAGCTGATTGAGACAAATATAATGTCTGGGCTCTATGATCAGCATTTGTAGTTGTTTAATTTCGTGCTAGTTGTGACCTTTGTGGTAACCAATAAATAATTCCTCAAGGAGAGGGCATTAAAAAGGTACTGTGTGTGGTATTTCCTTTCTCTGGCTGAAACTGCCCAACAGCTTACAGTGAGATTAATAGTAATGCTTTTGTACCTCACTTTGGAGAATCATGACAGCATGATTGAAGTGGTGGTGCTCCAAGGTAGCAGAGGTGCCGTAGAGCTGAGCTAAGGCTGATCCGCTCCTGAAACAGAACACAGGGAGTCAACAAATACTGCTCGTCTGCTTACGAAGCAGCTTTCAGAGACAATTTAGTGACAAAAGCATGTAGCCACACTCTCGCTCTCCATTTCAGCAACCACAGTTGAGACAGTTGACAAGATCAAAATATTAATTTAAAGCCAGATACAAGGCATTTATGTTCCAGACCTTGCTAAATATAACCAGCTGACTAAAGGTTTTCCTGGAACTACAAGAAATTTTGTAATGCAACTTTCAAAGCGTCTCAGCAATGCAACAGCATGGGCACACCACTGTGCAGTAAAGACAAACAGTAACATCCTTGAGCTAGGACTGGCTGCTCTGCTACTACTTTTTATTTTTAATTCTCAATAGATATAACCACAATGGCTTACAATAGGTGATTACAAACGCTTTAAAAAAAACCCCAAAACACAACAACAAAAAAACAACTGCAAATGCAGTGAGGTTCTGTCTGTATGTAGAATCATGCACTTAACACACTAAGGTAGACAAAAAAACCACAGGTGAGAGCAGTGAATATAAAAGTGAAGTTTAGTATCTCTTTGGAATGCATTGTCTCATCATGTCTGTTGTCTAAAACAAAATTAGCTTCAAAATGCACAGAGCAGGTGGGTTTTCCAAGTTTAAAGAACAAAAATCTACGGAATAGAAGTACAAAATTGCAAATTGTTGGGAGGTGCAGAGAACAGGACTGGATTGTCAGAATTGTTACTGTTCACCGTTACTTCACTTCTGGGACCCAGCCTAAAGCGACAAGATGGGTCTTCTTTCCAAAGAAATGAGAATCAGAGATTATGCCAGAGACAAGCGGAAAGAGTCTCCTAGGAGCATATACTATAAAACTGCACCATACTGATATTTAATTATCAGAAACAGCTATATTTGAGAGAAGGATGTTCAGGAAACAATCCCTAGAGAATGTAGTGTTGAGATATATAACAGAGCCATTTCAGACAACTGTGATATTGCCTCCATCGTATACCTCTTGAACTTTCATCACACAGAACAGCAGTATTGAACACTGAAGATAAAATAGGAAAATGCGATGCTTAATTTTGTAAGTCCGGTTAGAGGAATAAATCATAGCTGCTGTTATGAAAACTACAGCTTCTGTTTTCAGGGGTGTTTTATACATGTGTGGTAATGTTTGTCTTTTGCTGAATGTCTTCGGCAATTTCTTTATGGAGTCGTAAAATGGTAGCCTCCTCCGTACTCTGTTGTCAAACAGCAGGTATAAGTGATAGCAGTCTAACGCTGAAACGCTCAGCCATCCCTCTGAACGAAAGATACTGCTGTGTATCACTGTGTTACAGTGGAGAAGTGGTTAACTTAATCAGAGCCTAAAACAGTCAGGATGTAAATCTTAGGTCTCATTTTTGTAAATTAGGAACATAAACATCAATCAGCTGAGATTCCTTCCCATTTGTCTCATGTTTTTTGATTCTCTTCAAGATTCAGCTGCAAAAATGCATCTAGCAGTGCTTGGTAACCTTTGCACCATGAGCTCTGTCTTTTGAGCACCACAATTGATTTTCCTTGCTATGGTGATTGAAGATCCAGACAGTGTCATTGTTTCATTGAGACTGTACAGCAACACCAATAGCTCAGGAAATGGCAGCTTAGCGAATATCAGAAACATCAGTTTGAGTGATGTTCACTGAGGCAACTCACCCTCAGAAATGCAGCAGCCCATGCGGACACAGATTGCAGCAGAGTATTTTTGCAAAAGGTAGGACAAAATAGGCTAATACAACATCACACTGTCTTTCAAATATCTTTGGCCAACCATCTGACCACTTCCCTGTTATGCTGGAGGTTTAGCAGTAATGCAGAACAAAGTTGCAAACGCATGCTGGGATCTACAGGACAAGAGATCCTCAAGGTCTCACTTTCTGACTGTAGAGGACCAGGGGAATTGAGAAAACAACATGGGATTTTTGAGAAAACAACATGGGATTTGGAGAAGCCTCCGCGTCCGTCAGCTTTATTTCACAGCTTGGCCAGGATGTTGTCAGGGGATGTTTCCTGTTGTCCCCTCTCTGTTGTCAGGGAACATAGATTTTGGAAACAATTTGATTTTGGTCAAGGGAGTACCCTTACCACCACAGTAAAAAGTACCATCAAAACCTTCCACAAACCTGCTTCTACCTCACTAGTGTGTCTGAGGGCAGCAGCCTGGACAGTAATATATATGCAAGTCAGGGCTGTTGAATCAGGTCCTAAGCACTCTGAATAGAATAAAATTCATTTTTAAAATTGCAAAAGGTCTGGAGAGCAAGATTCCACATAAGTGATGTGAGAATCTGCCTTCAAGATCCAGCTTCACGTTCTGGTGGGTACTGACCATTTCAGAGGGTGGCCGGTCCACCCCTGCCCACTGTAGCATGTCTCCAAACAGGCTCTGTGTGCTCTGGCATGTGGGGCAAGCCAGGGAGGAGACATTTCTATAGACCAGGGAACCTGTGCACTCCACAGCTGACAGGTATGTGGTGAGGTGTCTACTCCAGCCAGCTGCTGCGGACGAGATGCATCTGAGCTCCAGCATGATGGCAACGGCTTCATACTCCATAAACTAGGAATTTATGTATGCTTGCCTATATGTCTATGAAAGGTTTTGTGAAAGCATGATTTCAGTTCTGCCTATTGTCTTTTCTTCTTAATAGTTGAACAAGGTTTTGCTTAACATCATGCGTTCTGGCCAGCAATAACAACCAGATAAACAGTTTCAGTGTTTCCTGGCTTGAATACCAGAATCAATAATACCTCAGCCTGAAAAGAACATCAAGTTTTGGCACTACATTTCAATATGTGGTGTCAGTTCACAAGGGGTAACCCAATCAACAGCCTGATACAAAGGACAAGCCAGCAATTACCTGAAAGAACAGAGAATGATAAAGATGGATAGTCCCTCACTACACACAAGAATAAGAACAGTTGGTCTTGGCCTAGGAGGCCTGAAATTAATGCTTCATTCTTTATCCTGGTCACCTTTTGCTCTTCTGTGGAAGAAAAACAAATTAAAGTAATAAGAATTAGAAAACTTACTTGGCTTGGAAGGCATTGTTGGTTCCCCTGTGGTCAAGGTCGTGACATAAGCATCCCACAATCAAAGCTAAAATTTCAATTTCAGTCAGAATCTCCTGAAATCCTGCAGTCTGAGAGCAGAAAAAAAATAGCAGCTGTAACTATCAGTAGCAGAAGGGATAAGTAATGTTAGTCCATCGAGCAACAGTCAACTTTGTTTTGATACCATGAACATTTCAGTAAGGAGAAGATAAATGCTTTATTGTCATATTATATTCCCTGCTGTATGTTAGATGGTTAGCAGAATAGATAACGTCCTTAGAGTGATCTGTTATTATCTCTCTGTTGCATTTCCAGAATGCCATTTCTCCACCCAGAAGGCACTAAAGGCAAAAAGAGCTGAAAACAAACACCAATAACTACACACTAAGACAGGAACTGGAATTTCATATCAGAGAAATACAAACCAAAATTGGTTCTATTTTGAAATTATTGTTCAGAGAAGTACTTAGACAGATTTGTTCAATCCTGAGGTGACCATCTTAGTCAATCCCTACTGTCAGAGATAGCCAAGATGTTAAATCAAAAGACCTATTAAAAGAAGCCAGCTAAAATATACTCTATGGAACTGTTACAAACTATTAGGAGATTTGTTATCTGGGACACATGAAATGAAGCGGTATGATTTAAAGAGGAAATGTCCCAAATGACATATTTCTGCTGCAGATACCCACTTGAATTTGGGAAAGAATTTTGAAAACTGATGTATTGAAATTCCCCACAAGCAGCTCAGACCAGATACACCCATGTGAATGAGGGACCTAATCCTAGGAATGTTATTTTGCCACTATACTTCTCCTCATGGATACTTGCTATAGCAGTTTTCCTGCCTGAACTGCCTCATGTCAGAAAAGAAATACTTCTGTTACTGCTAACCTCAAGCATCCTGAACAGATCCTGTCTGGAGAAGGTGCTGGAGCCTGCATGGGACACCACCTCTCTGGTGTTGTGCACCTTACCGATGCAGAAACAACCTGGTTCTTCAACTCTGCAGAAGCATAAAGGCACATTGCCTGCAAAAATGGCTGGCTGAGCTGAAAAATTATAACACTTGTGTTTCCACAGGGCCAGTCTCCAGTGACACTCCTCAATTAGCAACACAATCTAATTAGCATGAAAGGAAATTATATAAAAGGAATATAAAATACATTTATATTGAAGGACCAAACCAAAGCTGAACACTAACAGTGTTTAAGAAATCCTGAATTCCATTCCTTTCATGTAAAATCCACTGGCGTACAGAGTAACTTGAATATTATGAAAGAGATTATCTTGATTTCTAGTAGCATTGCTTTTTCTAGTTTCAGTAACAGCTACCCAGGCAGAAGAAATTCTCTAAAAAACAGTGTTTTCTCTTTTTATTCTTTAAACATTGCTCTTATATAATAAGTAATAATCAACATCTGTTTTCAAAAAAAAGGATTAAAAATAGGTTTGTAACTAACATACCATGTGTCAAGTTTCAGTCTAGAGAAAATGTTCATGGCTAAGTTAAAACAACTTAAAATAAAAATTTTATAATATAACATTGATGCTGTAATAAATATTCTTTAGTATAACACAAGCTTTGATTGAACTCAAGGATTCAACCTGTATTGCAAATGCAGGAAAGCTGATTAAGGAATTTATTAACAGTAGCAACATCTCAAAAATAAATGCAACATTTTATTTAATCAAAAGTCTTGTCACTGAATATATGAGAGAAATACAGCCTATTTCACTTAATAAAAAACATTTAATTTAAAACAATGTTACAGTGTAAAGGGATATCTGCGTTGAACACAATGCAAGAAAATAGAGGATTACATTTCCCCATTTTTTTTAATTTACACAGAGAGAAAAAAACATGGCTGTAGACGACGGTGCAGTAAAATTTATTTTCACCAGAAAAGGAATGACCCATAACTCATGAGTGGCGGTGTCTCCAGTGAGTTATGGAGGTCATTCTTTCATGTGAGAAAATGAATTGCATTCATTATACCTTGCTCCACATTTATATGTTTGGTTATTAGCACACCAGATGGGATTTTAATTTTGTATTGCTTATTTGTTCATTTTGACTTTTTGAAATAAGTATCAATGTGAACCGTGTTAGGCAAAGGCATTGATAATGAAGCCTGGGCTTGAACCTGCCGTTGGCACTCACGTGATGTCTGTAACTTGTAGGAGCAGTCTTGCTTCAGCGGTTGTCTTCAGAATATTTGGGTGAGTCTGAAATACAGAAGTATGGCTCGCAGGACTGGACTTATAATTTCTTTAGTGTTTAACCAGAGAAAGAAAATGCATAGATATACAGGAACATACCTTAGATACACAGAAGGCTGACCCAGGAGTGATACAATTGGTTTAAGCTTTGTTGGATTTCTGTTGTTTGGCTTGTTCAACCCAGCTGAATTTTCCTTCTGCGTTCAGTGCGAGCATGGTTGGGCCATTAGAAGCTACTGCGTTACAGATTAGACATTACTATGCTACAGTAAGTCCTACCTGAAAATGCCCTAAAACAGACCTGTTGATTTATATTTGTGGTGCAGTCAATATTGCTGACTGTCATAGATAAATCAGGAATAGGGTGTAACAGCTACACAAGGCAGTGCCTTCTTAACCATCAGAGCCCCTCTCTGATGGTCAAAGAATTTTCCCCTTTTTGCAGGTGAAAGAACGAGGCACGCACTAACTTGGATGGCTCCCCCAAGACAAACGCAGTAGGAGCAAGCCGTGTGCTATTACTCGTTTCTTGACTTTCTCTTCTGTGCCTTCTTTTACAAGATCAGTCTCCCTGTCTCTGGAAGGGAGAGCAGCCCAAGCAGATCATACACCTGAACTTATTCTGTTCTCAGCGGAGCCACAGCGAAGCGGGGTGGGATGTGTGGTAAGTCCAATGCCGTGGGCACACACGTCCAGCTCTGCACATGGAATTGCTTGTTTGGTTTAGGATTGTGGGCAATGAAGTGAGCTTGTCTTGAAAATTCCACAGAAACCTCCCACAGCCAGTTGCGTCCCCGTGCTGACTACTAAAAGGATCCTGAAATTGTGCTTTGAGAACAACGGTCAAAGCAGTTTATGGTTGAGGCCTCGCAGGCTTGCTGGTGGCTGTTGAAGCAGCAGGGATCTTCCTTCTCCCTTGCTGGCTGCCAGTGTGGTCACCGCTGGCTTAGACGGAGATGCCCGGGGGGAGACAGCGTTTCCCACCGAAAGAACAGCCTGCCGAAAACCTGGCCTCGGAGCTCCACCTAGAGGTCCTCATGGGTGAGGTCTGAGGGCTCCTCTGCCCCCTGGCAGCATTTGGCAGAAACATTACATTAATGTAATTCCCAGCTGAACGGCGCTGCCTGACTTTGCCCTTACTCCTCAGAGTAGGAAGCTTTTCATTTTTCTATAATTTAAGAAAAAGCATGTCAAGTTTATAAAACCTTAAAACAGACCAATGCCTACACGTAACTGTGAGATTTCATTAGAGATGAGCAGAAAATGCCCGCTGAAGCAATGTTCATTCTCCTCAGCTGAACAGCCTCATGCCCAGAAAAAGAGGTGACCTTTCTCTCCTGTTGAACGTCTCCATTTCCTTTGTCGCACGGCGTATGGTACAACTTTGCTACGCCTCTGAAAATGCTCACAGAAACAAAGCCGCATAGCTGGGATGGATCCAGCACTATACCAACATCTGCCTGCTGGAGGACATCGTACTGTTTTTTTCTCGCCTGACATACCCAGTTGTGGCACAGAGACAATGCCAAACAAAGTAGGACAGCTGGGAACCCACGCACAAGACGGCTGCGCCCTCCGAGCAGGTAACAGGCCACAGACTGTCCCAAGTCCGTGTTAACACGGCGCTGACCTGTGCTGCGAATGGCACAGGCTGTGGAGTCTCCACCTCTGCACAGGGTCCAGATGCTAACCACACCACAGAGACCGGCCACCAACGGGAACATAAACATTCAGTGATTAAAAATTAGGGAACAAGCACGTGATATCCCAGATAAATAAATACTTGCACAAATGCTATTAATATGTCCACTTTAAGGTTCACAATAGATGAATCCAGCCATTAAAACTGAACATTAAAAAAAAAAACAGAAAAACTTGAATTCTTACTTTTATGTGGAGATAAGGCAGACACAAAATGTAAAGTACAGCGGGAAGTGGTGTGTGCACACAGACATGTTGCTTCGCTTTTGCCATATTAACCAGAATATTAAACATCCAGGACCACCAAGCTTTTTATTGATACATTTACAAGAATTAACTAGCCAAACACGGATTATTTCATGCAGTGAGGTTGATGTGGGGTAGGGAGAGAGAGTAAGAACAGTGGTACTTTCAACAGAATTTACTTGTATGCTGAGAGGAGTTACGGGTACTGATGGAGATACATGCTAATAAAAAACAGAAGTATTACAGTGTCCAATATACACACAAGATCCTCCTAGATCACTATGTTGAAAGATAATCTTAAAATGTTTTAAAGCAATACCTTCTACGACTATTTAGATGAAGCTGGATAAGAAGGTAATAAATATCAACATAATAAATACTTCTTCTAGGATTCTAATCTTCCTGGGGTTTGTATCTCCCAATTTAAGAGTCTGAAATAAATGTCAAATCAAAGAGTTCCAAAAGAAAAACATTTCTGTAAGATCAAGATCTATAATAACAAGCTCACTCCAAGACTACCATCTGTTTTCAGTCACTTTAACGTGCCCGTGATCTCACTGTCACTAAAACACTGTAAGGTTTTGCCAAATATGTGCACCTTAAGTTGAGTAACCTAATTCTGTGTGCACTTCTATTGGAAATGAGTAAGTATCATAATAACTAGAAAAGAAATCAAACGCTGGAAAATGCTTAGACAGGTAAGGCAATGTGGCAATAAAATCTCTTACAGGATTGTGTCTGTAGCTGGATACTTACAGTTAACATGGCAAACATTAGCTGGCAGACGTTGAAAGCATGTCTCCAGTTGTGATACAATACCATTCGATAATTCTTCCTAACTGTCAAAAGCCACCTACACAGCGTCTGAAATGAAAAGTACAAATTGTTTCAGGGCTACTAAAAGTGCAGAAATGGACAGAGCGATGCCAAGACAAAAGCAGCAGACATCTCTGCAGCGCAGATGGTTACCTCGTAGTCAATTTTAAATTTCTGAACCATTCCAAGTTCCATGAACATCCGCAGGGCTGCAGTAATCATGGCATCCACATCAAGCGAGAAGTCATCAAAATGGATATCATCAATGCCAAGCTCTGACACCAGAGGGATGTTTGCTGCCTGAAAATGCCAAAGGGAAAGGGAAACTTCTGATTCAAAACTTGGGTCTTTTTCTCTGTGTCACTCTTACAAAAAAACATCCATACATCGGTTCTGACCTGCCAATACGTCCCCTGCTTGATTTGAATGCCAAGTAATAAAAGTCTTCATCTGAGAAATACAAACGTGTCAAGGTAACAGAGCAGGGAAACAGTGGGAAGAACCACCTGATACGAGCAGGAAATATGCTCACCATCCCAACTGGAGCCTGTGTACAGCATTTAGGCTGTGAGAGCTGACCACTTTACAGCTACTGCAGTAACACAATATATACCAATGCAAATTACAATGTTGTAATGTAAGAAACATCTGGGCAGCCAGCAGCTGTGAATTTTAATTGCTACCATTCAGAAATGCAAAGTAAATATACCACTTTGCAGAATTTCTTCATCCAAATGTCTTTACATTCATAAGCATACAACTGCCCTTTGCTTTTCACTGTTTACTACATGTTCACAGAACCAAAAAAAAAGAGTAATACAAGAAATATCTAGCAGAAGTACTTTTCAAAGTAAAATAAAAATAATTTTCAACATGCTGATTATGTAGTAAGTCAATAAACAACAGCTAAAGCCTTACATTTTGCTCTTTACACATAACAGCAGACTTCTGTTCTGTTTGTAAGGGAGGAATGAGTTTTTCATGCACACAAAAACATATGAATGAGTGTGCAGGACTGGCTAACGCATACAGTTGCGCACACATGTGTGTCGTGGCTGGCCCAGTAGCAGCACGTGTGGGAGCCAGGTGGAGGTGCTGACAACCCTCATGGGCTTGTTTGCCCTTCCTTATGCCCCTTCAGACTTGCCACTCATCTCCCTAGAGAGGGCAGGTGGAGAAGGCTGCATTTGCTGAAGGAGCATCTGTTCTCTGTCTTCCACAGTGAGAAGGTGATGGGTCAGGTAGAAACCTCACAAAGGGGCTGGATCCAGCCCACAGGCCATGAGCTTGACCGTGCTGAATTAGTTAAAATTGCATGGAGTCAGCTGGTGTGGCACATCCAGCAACTCACTTGTATAGAATACTGATTTGTTCACGCAACTGGAAGTTCACCTTCATAGTTACAGCTTCTATGTGATCACCGTAGCGTTTCCTTTTTGAAAATTTGTGTTTTGAAATCTTGCACCCTAACTACAACAAGTTACTGAAATGTAAAAAGCTTTTTCTAGCCAAAGGGAAAGTACCACCTCGATAATTACTTTATACAGAGATTAAGCTAGCTTATCTATAACATGTATGAGAAGAATGCATAAACCTGCCATAGGACAGTATTAACACTGCAGTATTAACTTACTTGCTAGCTAGAAGAAAAGTCTTTTCAGTTCAGCACTCAGTCAAGCATGCTAATACCACAAAAAGTCATGGCGTTACACCAGTGAGGTTAACTGACAAAGGAAATAAAACAAACCCATCAAGTGAAGTGTCATCCCAGGACACAGCTGAAGAACCTCTGGAGCATGCAGGCAGGGATGTAAACTCTGTTAACTGCATACTTTTTCTGCTAGAGTACTTATCCAGGTTGAATCAATTCAGCATCTTATTTTCAATAATTATTGAAACATTTGAAATACTTCTAGATGATCCCAGCATGAGTATACACCTTAACACCCTTTAAGGTCTAGCTGAAAAGCTATGTATTTACTTCTGAGGTAAAGAAAGAAAGAAAATATGGTTAGATGTGAAACAGGAACACTGGTCCTGAAACTGTTCTGTCCAGACCTTCAATGGGCTTACAAAAATTGTGACTTTTTAATCATTCAGTTATTTTTCAGAGCTTTAGGGGATACTCAATTTGCATGCGAATATTTGTTCTATGAATACACTCATTGCATAGTAAATATACTCTTTATAAAATGTCTCTGAGGGAAGAAACACATTTGTCCATCTTACTAACTTGTTCCTTGAAGAGAAGTTTAAATAACAAAGATGCTGAAACAGAAGCACTTGATTATAAGTAGACCTACTTTAGAACTATCTTTACAAACCTACTGCTGCATTTTCATTAATTTTGAAGTGAGCTCTGATTAAAATTTTCAAGTTTTTTGTCCTCTTAAAGGAAAACAGATATTTTCCTTGCTATTTTTTACTGGAAACAAACACTTTTACCAGGCTGTTATAATTCAAGGGAAAACACTTTAAGCAGTTGCTCAGCTACAGTTTTTTCCCTTTGTCAAACAGTGGAGAATATATTCCAAACTGAACAACAGAATATTAACAAAGCAAGTCAAAAACAATTTCTTCCCATGTCAGTCTGAAACTTTTAAATATTTATGAGGTTTTACATTCTTAAATTTAATAGGAGTGCCATAATCCAAAATAACTGCTGAATTAATAGCCAGAAGATAACATTTGTATAAAAGAACCATTTGCTTTACAACAGCAATAAAGGAAACAACAGAACTATGAGTGTTGCGACTAATTTGAACAATGATAAAAAATGATATGTTGTAGGGCTGCAACAACATTCTGGCTGCACCTGGCATTGTCTGTCCTCAGCTTCTTATGTTGGAAATGCAGCAGTCCAGCGTTTATAGGACAGCAGTCGTTAAAACTTTTTTTTTTTTAATTACAAAGATATAAAAATATTCATAATACAGAATATTAAAACATATCCGTCCCTGAAATTTTGCTGCACTGCAGGACAAATTCCAGTGGATTTCTTAAAATAAACAGCATTAACAATGCTCCCTTCCAGGAAAACAGGGGATGAAAGTACCATGACAGTAAGAGAAAGGGGCAGGCAATTAAAATTCAAGTTTCAGTGAAATTATTTTTTAAAGCACCCCAGTGATTTAGAATCATTTAAAAGGCTTACTTCCTTTTGAACATTTTGAAGTTCAATTTCCCCTTTCTGAAAACAATTAAGAACATTATACTCTGAAGCCTTTTTGCCCTGCAGACCAAGCAATTTCAACGCTCTTCATCCTCGAGAAAAATCCACATGACTCTTCTGTGAGCTTACGGTGAATTAAAGCCGGACATGCCTCCTCTGGTCACATCTCCATACCCCTTTTGCTAGAGCAAAAATTTGTCTTGAAAAGAACCATGAACACAAGTTGGGCTTGACACATGGAAGGAAACTGGTCTTGCCTAGTAAAGCACAAACTCAGCAGTTACCAGACTAGAAAACTATCACTGCTTGTAGGAAGCTTGAAAAAGAGAATATCATGCCCCAGAATGAAAGCATAAAGACAAGCTCTGTGGTGACCTCATACTCGGATGTGCATGGGATGGGGTGGGATGGATGCAGGAAGGAGGAATAGTGCCTTTGTACTCAATTCAGGATTAGAGACAGATTCTCCTTTCCTCATTGCTGTCATGTAAAATGCTTCACAGTCTGCTTGGTATATGTGAACAGCTAGGAGACGAGTGACTGCTTGAGCCTTACCTTACATCAGCCATTGCCAAACGGCCATATGTCATTAATGACCATTATACTTCCAAATATATGGAACACCAAAGTGGCTTCGACCAACAAGAAAGTCCCAATTCTGGCCACTATAAAAGACAGCCCATAGGAACAGAAAAAAATAGTTTCCTATTAAGTCTTTGGGCTGCCGTAGATGAACAAAACCTAAGAAGGAAAACTTTGGGTAACTAAAGTCAATTTTAGGGAACCTTTGAAAGGCTAAATACTTGAAATAAAAGCTGCTATTTGATGCTTACATGCTAGTGCTGCTGAAGACACCTATTTCATGGTTTTACAAGTATGTAGAAAACATATCCTGTATAAACTAGTTTCTTTGTATTGTTAGTATGTAACTAGATAAGAATAAAGAAAAGCATTCATACTTGTTTTTTCTTCTGGACAGTATGTGTTCATGTGTAAATGTATGTCAGAAAAACACAGTATAATATGCACACACAAGTACACAGAGTATTTTACAACATTCTCACTGTAAGGGCTGAATGAAGGGATTGCAATCAATCAACACAAGCAAAAGGGGAGTCTCCTGCTGTTCTTACTGAACATATTTCCTGAATGAGATAGGTTTTACATTCCGCTTGGTTAATGTTACTGCAAATTGCTTTTCTTTTAATCTTACTTTCAGTTTCTGTCATATAGCGCACTAGTACCTTCATAATGGGCAATACTGCTATTGAAAAAACATATGCAAAACATATCGTTAAATGCCCTCTTACAAATTAACTTTAAATCAGATTATAGCTATAAATATATAGATGAAGAATATAAAGAATGAACCCTTGGAAACAGGTGAAAGGAAAGGGGGCAGGCTTCCTGTCCTGAATAACTTGCGGGTGTGATAGCTGCTATAAGATCATGAGAAGCGTTTTGCTGCTTTAGGATCTGGAAACACATTACCAGTCATTCCAAACAGGGAAGAAACATTACAGGTTTCCCTAACGATACACACAGCTTTATAAACCAAACTACCTGTGTGAGTTAGAAGCCTAGTTTTCAGTGTGTGAAAGCTATACTAAGCCAAAGTCTTCTCATTCCAGCTAGTCAGATGTACTGCCAGCAGAGATCAGCAAACAGGTCACATGCTCCCGGCATAAAAAATGGTCAGAGGGAGGTAACTCCTCACGCAGGGAAAAATTGTATCATGTCAGGAGCAAATATGAAATAGCAATTTGGATGTTTAATAATCTGCTACAGCAGAATTTGGTTATAAGACAGTCAGTGGTGGAGAGAGGGCAGTTTCAAGGTGGTGATTACATTTTGTCTCCTCTTGCCATAATCCTCTTACTCTGTCCTTACTTCTTACAAGTTGGCACTCCCCAATAGGCAGCTTAAGGAGTTTCTTAAACAGAAAATACCTACAGCTCAAGGGTCTGATTGTAATAACTTGGTTCAGTATTACACATTATATGAAAACACAGTTTTTGATCCCATTTGATACTAAGAACACAGGACAAAATATCATTCCGCAGATTGACAGGGAAGGTTTACTAAATGATTTTGCACCAGCTCTTCTAATGGCATGTTCTTTGCAATCTTATATATCCGTATTTGATAACTTGATAAAATGGCGCGTTCTTCAGAAAGCATTCTTTCTCCTTGTAAAATGTTTGCTACCATGGAAGCAGTCCAGCTAAACACAGAAAACACTAGACTGAAATCCCACTTGCTATGTCAGCTTAAACTCTCTGTGCTTCAGTTTTACTACCTGCATGGCTAAGACATCAGTGCTTAGTATGCAAGGAAAGCATTTTGAAACCTACTGATAAGTACATTAGTATGGCTTTATTAAAAAAATAGCACATTCTGCCTTTTGGTATGCTCAGCTTCTTTCACATGCAACTTCAGGACTATTCTGCGACAGTAACTTCTGCTACCGAATAGTCCACTTTTTGTATAGCCCTATGGACAATGACACATGGAATAGTTAGCAAGGTTTCCTCATCAGAAACTACTGCTAGACTGACAGAGAAAAAGTAAAAAGAAACTTGAATATATCTAAGGCATAGAAAGATATCCCGTGAAATATATGTCCCAATGTAGCAAAAAGATGTCAAAACAATATGGTATGCATCTTAACTTCCAGGAGCACTGTTTGAGTCAGGAGTCCATGTACTATGATTGCAATAGCAGGTCAGGATCTGACCTCATTTATACTCTATAGTGACTATAAACTGGAGCTTCAGACAACATGACTTACACAAAAAAATAAAGACTACCCTTTCAAGTGTTTAATCTAGAACCTCTCACAGATGATTAGGAACTGAAAAACCTTAAAGGCTGATCATCAAAACCTGCACAGAAAGCATCAAATTGGAGAATATTTAAATGTGATGCCTTTTTTATCTTTCACTTAATCTTCTGTCAAGCCATATTGGAGACAGTAGTATCTGATGACAAACACTTTTATTTGTAAAGGGGTCTTTTCATGTCTAAAGGCCTCTAAAATACTTGCTTATATTTCTAGCTGCAGGCATCTTTTAGAATGTGCCTTTATAGTCAGTTATTAGCAGTAGTGGACAAATTTTGCACTTGTTCATGGCCACAGAAGACCAAAGCCTGTTATGTTCCAGTCTGACACATTTGTTACTCTCTCCAAAGGGGAAGGAATCAAATGATTCAGCTCAGGGATGTTTTAATGCCCAGAGCAACCCAGCTTTTAAAGGCCTCCATCTGTTACTGCAGACTGCGGATGGCATCTCTCTGCCCTTCACAATGCTGAGTTAGCACCTCTTTTCCAATGACCAACTGCAGCAGAAGCAGGAGAGCGGCATTTAAAGGGAATTTTATAATATTTACAGTAAAGGGGAATTGACATGGAAGATACTATAAGTGTGCACATGTATTATCCTCCAGATTTTTATTCTAATGATTTTTTTTTTTTTTTAACATGACTATCACAGTAGCAGTGCTTCGGGAGTGAAATTGCTGAGAATCACAGAATCATTTAGGTTGGAAAGGAGCTCTTGAGACCAGCCAGTCCAATGCCCCTGCACAAGAAGGATGAAAAAAACCAAAACCCAACTTTATTTGCCCTTCAACAACTGTCACCAAATTCCAATTCTCTGAATGAGGTCACTGTAGGAAGGGATACTCAAATAACCACAACTGGAGACTGGAATAAGAGTGGGCTTTGGAATCCTCTAGAGGTAGCTGGACAAAAACATGAGATAAGGAGATGTCATGCTGCATATAAACATGCTTTGGCACTATCAGATCTACCAGACTCCCTGTTTCTGTATGCCAGACTGAGAATCCAACAACTGTTCAGATGTAAAAGACATTAACATTTCCTGGAACAGGATTTATGTATTTTAAACCTCTTCAGAGTAACCCGGCAGGCAAGTGGAGGGTTGCAATTGTGAAATCAAATGCCCAAGCTTTGCCCAAAGTCCCACAGTAGGTGTCTGAGCCCTTTGCTGGAAAACATCATTCACTGCTTTAGTCAAAATTTCACATCTGTAAACTGAGAATAATGCTACTCTTGCATGCAGCTTCAAAATCTGCAGCTGAAGCATGTATATGTGGTATGTACTGCTTCATCCTCAGCTAGCAAACTAACGGCATAACATGCAATTTAGACATGAAATGTGGAACAAAAAAGTTGCGTTAGTCTTGTTTCGAAAAGTTGTATTTGGTTTGACCATCTACCGAACATATCTACAGCTTAGTATGAATAGTGGTATTTGCTTTAATTAAAAGAGAAACTTCATGGCATTAAGCAAGCTATTTATTCTGCTTCTTCTATTAGAACAAGAAAAGTAGCCATTAAACAATATATCACTATCAAATATAGCATTTGGGATTTTTTTTTTTTATTATTGTCATGCACTGTGGGCTTCGGACAAAAATATCGTATTTACTTTCTGCTTTTGGTATAAAGCTATAGGTACCCGAGAAAAGGATTTGTCTTCTTATAATTTTATTTTTAAAAGGGCAAGGGAAGATACGTCATCACAGCATTACACATGCTATTTCCAAAGGTAAGTCCAGAATTATAGCTAAAAAGCTGAAAGTATTTTGAATGTTTCTGATCACTGAATCAACCTGTCTGAACATGCCACCTTCTGAGATTAGGACCCATCAAAAGGAATAAATATCAGAGATAAAAATATTACATTTAAAATTGTTACAAACTATAGCAAAAAAAGAGACACAAAATAAATTCTTTATGTTGCTAAAAATCAATCCTTGATGTTAAAGTTGTTTCCTAGTATACAGAAACAAGATATATGGCAGCCTATAAAAGGAACAAGAAATTTCTGTTTTAAAGGAACAGAGACATAAAATAAAAGCAATTAATGGTCTAAGCATCTATTATTCTTAAGGCCAAAGTCCATAACCACAGCAGCCTAGGACTGGAGTTTTACAGGGCATGCACATTCGACACAATGATCTCCTGAGGCGCGCAGGGGAGCATTCAACGTCCTTTTGGCTTACGGTGATTAGGAAATAACCAGTTTGTCACATACTGCAGGCTAGCAACTGTCGACTTTTTATGACCATTGGTACAGATGAGAACCTCATACAAAAGGGTCTATTCAGTCTCCGTCCTAGAATTTGAAACAAACACAAGCAGCAAACCTAGGGCAAGTATTTCTCAGTGATACAAAAGTGTCAGGCATGCAGGCTGCCATTTCCCACAACAGCCTTACTTGGTTTTGATAGGCAGAAAATCAGCTTTGTTGCTCCCATACAGAGCAGAATGAGTAACACAGACTGACCCCCTCATACCTATAAATTTGGGAGAGTGAGGGAAGAGGGATACCAGGTAGCCACCTTCCCCACAAGGCTACCTAGGAAGGAGAGGGAAGGCTCTAGCTGCTTCCTTGAAGACTCAGAAGAGGAAAAACCTGATTAAAGGTGGAGAGAGCAGGGTCAAGGTTCTTCTCGCAGAGGATGTGGTGTGAAGGCACAGGGAAGAACTGGCTCTTTTGGTGGCAAACAGCCCAAATTGTGCCCTGCAATTCTCAGTTGGACACGTGTGAGAGAGTGCGTGAGAAAAAGAAGGCATTGCCAAGAACAGATGCTTAAAAAAAAAAAATTAAAAAACAATCCCAATAAAACCTCAAAAACCCCACCAATGCCACAGTGGCATATACACTGATATTACACTATTTTCTAGCCCAGTGTACTCCAGCAGCACTCACTGCACCCAAGCCAATATGCAGGACCACTGGCCACGTGCCACCATGGGGCTGTGGTGGTACTGCGGGAGCGCACAGCAATGGCACTGGGATGGTGCTCCTGCTGGGTACTGCGGGAGCGCACAGCAATGGCACTGGGATGGTGCTCCTGCTGGCCACTGAAATTTTCTTTCTGAGCACCTGCGACAAATCAGGCTGGCAGTACAGTGACTGGTGGTGAAAATTATGCAAATATATGAGTGGGCTACTGCTCCACTGGGGAGAAAGTCTTATTTCAGATCTGCTAGAGTGACAGCTATAGCAGAGTATTGTCAGGTAGACAATAAATAATATTGAAAACACCTTCAAACTTATAATATACATTTACAGAAAAGCTACAAAGAACATTGCAGTGATTATCTTTAAAATATATTTTATCGTTGTCTTTTTCTCCATACTTTTCATCTAGTTCTGATTGCAGGTTCAAAAGAAATCCACCCATCCTATTCCAAATCCATAAATCGCTCCCTAGGAGCACTCAGGACTGCCCAAAAAAGCATTCTCCAAAGAAAGAGAGCTTCATCTTGCTACAGTTCAACAAGCCGAGAGGGTTATCCTGTGTGAGGCTTCTGCAGGGTGGACTGTGGACACGGAGCCCAACTCCTCTCCCTGTAGTGGAATGTACATCCTCCACAGCACCCTTCATCCCACACCAGCAGCAAAAGCCTGGGCACTCAACCCACGCAGCAGCACAGCGTTCTAGTTCACACACAGCTCACAGCCTAATCACCTTGTTTTCCGGGAAAAAAATAAAATGTACAGGCCCTGCGCTTTCAACAAAAACAAATAATAGGCACTTAAATCTAATATTTATTTACCTCTTTAGTTACCACCTATATATTACTAGCTTTATAAATTTTCTTTATACAGAAGTTGCTTTAATCTATCACTACTTTGAGGTGAAAGGCTGCAACACAGCCATAAATCCTTGTTTCTTGTCATTCATGAGGTTCTTAATGAAAGTCTTGTAACACACATTAACTGGCCCCTATGAAAATACCTTTATAATATTTGACTGATATAATTGTTCCTTTTCTCCTAGACATATTGCATCTGCCAAATTAATGTTTTGAATATAACGTCTTATCCTTATTTTAGGGGCATTGAGGATTGTCCATGCCTGGCACAACGCTGCAGGGTGCGCAAATACCTCAGCCACCACTGACTCAAACGGAGAGGCAGTCAATGCGCAGACACGGGAGAAATAAGCCAGGCAAGGAGCTGGATGTGGGACCCTACTGGGGCTGCATTGCTGTGCCACACAGCACCCAGGTCACCAAGGTCTTCCCCCAGGTCACTGCCACGCGACCCTGGGGCAGGCCCTACCCACAGACCAAGCCTTGCCACAACTTGCCATAGTGTTGCTGCGCTTATGCCACCTAAAACCTTTCTTTAACCACCACCCGCAGCAATGTGTCCCCCTCAGGGACAGCACAGGTAACACAAGTAGGTACCTGGAATCAGTTTAACAGTAGAGTTGATGAAGGCCATAAAGAGAAATCGGTTTTTGTTGGTTTGGGCTGGGATTTTTTTTGTGTGCCCCTAAGCTTGTTGTATGCCTGGGACAAAATACACGCCGCTCGCGGCAGCACAGAAAGCTAGGTTAGCCGAGATACATCTGAGCACACCAAACAGGATGCCGTGTGCCCAGGGGGGATCACCAAGGTGCTGGAGAACACCGATATCTGACCTTCTCAGCTTTTGTGTGCGTGTTTGGAGCCGGGTGTAGCTTGTTGCAAAGCACAAGATGGCGGAACACTTGACACAAATGGCCTCATAAAATATTCAGTTTCCTGTTTTTGCCTGGGGTACAGTCTGCACATTTTCCATACTGTTGCAGCAAGAAAGAGAAGTGCTAGAGTCTATTTCTCATACATTTCAAGTGGTTACACTTCAAATTTGAAAGACTAAAGCCACAGAACTACTGACGTAATTTCTGCGTTAGAAAGTACGTTTACTCTGCCTGGGATTTTGCCCAGGGTAAAACAAGAGACTTTGGAGACTAAAACAATTGAGGAACCGCCCCCCAGGCAGACAATGATCTGGTGTAATAAATAACCCATAGAAGATTGCAATCGCAAATACTTTTTACGTAATATACGCTAGATACAGCTTTGCTTGGATGACACAGGCCCATACACCCCAAATATGAATTGATCTGGAAAACAAGTGGGTGCATCCATGTAATTTTTTCCTTCAAATAATCCCAGAGCCTAAGTTAACATTGCACAGGAGCACAGTCACTCACTCATGTGTGGGAACAAGTCTTTCAGCACAGCCTCACTCTTAGCAGCTGATAGAGGTATGCAAAAAAAAAAATAATTTGCTAGATATGAGACTGCGGATGTAACCCGCGAGGATATTTCTCCCCAGTCTCTCGGTGACTCGTGCAAAGACACGCTGCCTGTGCTGCTAACATATTCTACTACATGCACACACACACACACATTATGTTGGTGTGAAATTGCACTGGTATTACCTTTTTCAGGATTTTACAGCTTAACAGAAATGCTGCTAGGCGATCAGCCTTAAAGTGGAGCAAGGATGGCACCCAGTGGCCAAACAGATTAATCTCAGAAAAACATTTCTTATCCATTTCCTATTCTTCACTTTCAGGAGTTTTAAGTATAAAAAAGTTCTAGCTCTAATATGAACTCATTGGCAATGTCAAAAAACTTTAAAATATGCTGCCTTCTTCCTTTGGGGGACATTTATGTTTCCTTTTGTAAAATATTTTGTAAAAAACCCCGCCTATAGAAATATTGCCATTAATAATTTAAAATGGATACCAGTAAACATTTATGACAAACAACTGTTTCGTAAAACACACTATAGAGGCAGAAATAAGCAAAAAAAAAAAAAAAAGTATTTTTTCTTTTTAGAGGGTATATGTCAGGGAAAACAAAAGTTGTTTTTGTTTTTGGGTTTTTTCCTGGTTTTAAAATCAGTACAAGTACTACGGAACTTGTTTAATTTTAAAATTAACACTGATAGTATTAATGCAAATTAGAAGATAAAGATTAGAAGATCAGATAAAGTTTGGTGAAAAGGAACTTGCTTTTTTTAAACCAGAAAATTCCCAGTTATAACTGTCAGTCTGCTGAGGCTGCAAAAGGAATCCAAGCACAGATAAATAAAGAATAATTTAAATGTGAAATATTAAGCCATTTTTCTGGATTTCTTTGAAGTATTCTGTCTTCCGTGAGTTAAAACAAACAGTACAATGGTCTTACTGGGCCAGTCTGGGAATGCAGGTCTCAGAACAGTGAGCTGTCACATACAGGGCTAGCCCCAGGGACGTCTGTCAGCTGCGTAGGGAATAATTTGCTCCTTACTGATGGCAAAAGAACCATGACAAACGCACAGTGAAGAACTCCTAAAGTAGCATCATTTGCTGAAGTACCCCAATTTTTTAAATTATTCTGGTCCAACTTAAGTGCACAAGTCTTTGCTAGACAGATTTTTCTTCCTGTTTGAAAACCTTTCCACGTATAAATTCCCAAGTCTGTCACTGACTGAAGCATACTATTTTATCATTTGACAAGTGTTGATTTTTTTTTTTTAATCATTCACCAGGTATTCCTCAGGCTTGCATGACATTTTATGCCTTATCACTTTTTGCTACACCATTTAGCCAACGACCATGCAATGTTGAACTGTATTTATTCCTCAATGCTTTCTAGCTGACGAGATTCTTGTGGAGTATGATTGATCAGATTGAAGGGCAGACAACAGGTCTGTTGGATAATAAATCATTTCACCTTCACTTGTGAGCAACACTATGTCCCCAACAATTCCTCTTTCTAATTTGTTTTTCTAACCATTCTCAAGTCCTGGCCAAATTTTGGTTTTGGATATGAAAACAGATGCAAGAAGTACAGAACTTCCCATGTAAATAACAAAATGCAGTATTTGAGAACAGCAAAATAGCAGCACGTTTTTTAATATGGGTAAATTAATAACCGTGTTTTATTACTCTTCTGCTGAAAATTTCTATTGTTGAAGTACCACTGCATTAGTGTGCATTAACTAAGAAACTGAAAAACAGCCACTATTAAAGGCAATAAGTCAGTAATATTTTAAACTACTTAGAATGGTTTTTTTAGTACTGTAAATGAATATTAAGAGTATAGCAGAAATTCTTAGAATTATCTAAATCAACTGAAATCTCATTCAGCTTTACAGAATGCTTTTTTAAAAAAATTAGTACAAAGACCGGTTTTGACCATGCACATAATTTTAATTTTCTGTTATTTTGAGTGATTAAAGTTTATTACTTGTTAAGGTATTTAACAAGGAGATTTAAGTGCTGGTCTAGCTATGAAGTAGCCGATCTTAGAAGTTGTCATTTATTATCTAATATTTCTAGTTACTGTGTGTCTTTCACTCTGCAGTCAGAATATCAATGTTGATTTTTCACATTTTTTTAATCCGAACCCTTAAGATCTCTTTTTAACCTACAGTGTAAATATTCAGAGATTATTCTGAATAGCATAAACACTTAAGAATAAATATTTTACCTCTTCATATTAAAAAAATTCCATAGGAAGTTCCTTACTGACATCTGCATTATGCCCTTGCCCTGACGTAATCCACAGACCAGAACCTATTCCTTGCGAAAGCATATTGCTTTTAAAAAATTATTTATTGACCCTGTGCTAAACTCATAAATAAATAAAAAAAAATAATCTGGGCATGAATATATGATTAAATTGTGGGCTTTAGCTTCCAGGCCACAGGTTTCTTTCTTTTGCCTTAACTCTCTCAATTCATATACAGTTTTTCCTCAAGAGAAAGATTTTTTTTTTTTTTACAACAGGATTTACTTATCTCCTACAATACAAAATAAATTGGTTTTGTGGGGTTTTATTGTACAAATGCCACACAGTTGCATCATAGAAATCTTCTGCAGTCAGAAAGCAGAAATGTCAAAATCTTTCACAGAGATGTTTTAATGTTCCTGTCCCCTCTTTGCAGGGAAACCAAAGATGAAGAAGTGCCCTGGCTTTGCTCAAATGATATGAGAACACGAGGGCAAGGAATCTGCCCAGTTAGACTACAAATAGTCAGAGGTAAGCAGATGGGGTGGATGTACTCCTCATGACTGCTATAACCTCCATTTACCACTCCATAGCCAACAAAGAGGGCTGGCTCCCTCAAAATGCAGCTCAGTGCCCGAGCCTCACCAAGTTAAATTACTCCTTGTAAACCCTTCCTCCACAACATCCTGGAAAAATCATATTTCATCTGCCCTGGAGGGAAGGGAACATTTTACTCTGGGAGCTCTGTGTTTTTACCTGGAAATAATAAACGTGGTCATTTTAGAAATACAAGAGGAATCCTTTCGGTGACCTTTTGCAACAATTTAATCCCATCTTGATCAACTACGAAGCCAGTAAATTCAAATGCTGAAGTTTCAATAAAGCTGAATGCTTAAATTTTTGAAAGCAAATTCAGAATTCCCATTAGCTTTTGCTGTCAACTATTGCTAGAATTAGGGTAGACACTGTAGTATGACACTAGCCTAGTAGGACAGCTCCAAAAGTAATTTGTAAACAGATGCCCCTCATGCCTCTGACACACTGAAGTTGTCTCACTTTCTCTATTTCTGATAAGACGCCTCATGGAAGAAATGAAAGCAAAAAAAACTTGGGTTTTTTTTTTTTTTTCTTCCCCCACAAACTGTCATATTGCTCTTTTATATGCCTCATTCGCAATAAAACTTACCACATTGGAACAGGTTTCATGATTGTAACAATATCTGTATGAGAAGGGCTGCTGTATTAGGAGAAGCGCAACTAAGAATCACAGGTCATAGAATCATTAAGGTTGGAGAAGACCTCTAAGATCATCTAGTCCAACCGTCAGCCCACCACCACCATGCCTACTAAACCATATCCCAAAGTGCCACATCTACATTTTTTGAACACCTCCAGGGATGGTGACTCCACCACCTCTCTGGGCAGCCTGTTCCAATGCCTCACCACTCTTTCAGTCAAGAAATTTTTCCTAATATCCAATCTAAAAGGTCTTGGCACTGAGACAAGGAGCTGAAGAATAGCTTAGCAGGATGATCCAGAAATGCTTCCAGGGGCAGGTGGTTGAGAACGGAAAAGAAACAGCTCATATTAAAACAAACAATTCAGCAAACTCAGGAGTTTTCATCAAACCCTGGTATCTGCAATTTCTGAGATTTATGACAGTAATGATCAAGTCAAAGCGCATCTCATTTTAAACATAGAAGGCATGGTCTCTTTTCTGGGTGATAAAACATGATGCAAAGAATATAGTTTCCAATTTTTTCCAAGGAGTGCTGTTGGAAGGCACTGATTAATAACGTAGGAATAGTATTGTGTCAGACCAAAGGTCCTTCTAAGTCCTGCACCTTAGCTTTGAGAGCAACCAAGAGCAGGGAAGACTATCTGAACTGAGAAAACATACTTCCTTGGGGCACTTTTCTCAGCTTCGTGAGCAGCACTTTGGAGAGCCAGAAAACGACTGTCTTCTTACAAAAGTCCTCAATTGCCTTTTCCTGCTGTTAATTCATCATTTTTAACTCATTAACAACTACGGGGATAGGTCATATACTTTAACTACTAGTTTGCTGAAGATCTTTAGATTAAAGATCTTTAGATTAAAATCTGTACCCTGATAATTTCACTTGATGCCCCTAAACCTAAATATTATATGAGAAAAGACCATGAAAAAAATCTTTCCCTACTCCTCTTCTCCATGCCATTCCCTCTCTTCACTGAAATTTAAAAAAATTTTTTAGTTTTATGTATCTTTGAACTACAAAGTGCTAGCCTGATGTCAACAGATAACCTCACATTTCAGGAAGTAGTATAAAATGCCCAGTTTTTTATTTTAAATCATTATTTATTATTTTTAATAATTTTCAGTGTATGCAATGTGTTCCTGACTTCTTGTTTCCATGACAACTGAAGACACGGGCACATGTAAAAGTGTATGAAATAATATAATACAATAAAGACCTCAGTTTCATTAATTATGAAACTCTTAACATTGTGCTTTAGGTCTTGTCTTACGTGGGCAGTGCATGTGGAGAAGCAGAGGAAATAAACTCTTTTACATCTTGTGAACATGGACATTTCTCTAAAGGGAAAAAGGGAACACAGCTCAATATTAACACTTAAGCCCTGTTTACCCTAAAGGTTTCTCCTTATTTTATTTTTTTTTCCCCGATTGTTGCTCCTCTCAGTGGAACTTGAGCAGCTGGAACAGCACTGGGGGAAAGCTAAGTGCCAGCACAGACCCTCCTGTGACAGCCAAAGAGCAGTCCAAGGGTCTGTGTGACTAATCTTGAGGGACAATCTGAAAAATACTTAAGCATGTGAATAATTTCATGCACTTACATAGAATTGTAGGTCTCAAGAACTGTATGTGTTTCGCCCTATGCATGGCTGGGACCATGGCTGGCAATACTGACTTTGCAGAGTGATTACATGCCCTCGATCCTTGGTAAACCCATGTTACCAAACAGATTGAACCAGCAGTGTCATCAATGCATAAAAACCTCATCTTCTAGCTATACATATTTTAATGCCAATATTTTGTAAGTGGGCCAAAACACAAAGGCCAGCTTTCCTTTCCGAAATTTAATTACTGAGGAAGACTATAATGTAATTATTATAAAACACTACAAATTATTTAATTACCAGAACATAAAGGCAACTAAAATAGTTCTAAATTGAAAGGTGTAATCACAGCAGAGAATAACATAGCCTAGGAATGCTTTCCCAATCCTTACAGAGACTGGAGATAAAATTAATACACAAAATTCCATTTTTCATTGTGCTACCCACTGTTGTACATTTAAGAGTGGGTATAAAATTGTAACAGCATAAGACATGAATAATAAATTCATTTTATATCATACATGTACCACACTCCAAGTATCAAATTCACTTAAATCCATCTTCTTTCATGGATTCCACTCTTTACATTGTCATATATTGTAGCAGTCCTAAAAGTCGTTGCCTTTTTTGGTTCAACTCTTTCAATCGCCTTTTAGTTAAACGTCTGTGTTTTTAAGAGAGATACAAAAACCTCCCTATGTGGGGGTAGGTCTTAACTAGCCATACCTCAGGCAACGGAACTGAGAAATGCAGGAATTGTTATTCACACTACATTTTGAATCGAAGATTCTGTAAAGCAGGTGATGCATTATTTTCTGTTGTGTAGCTCTCCTGTGTGCTGTTTGACCTAAAAAAGGGAATCTCTCCAAGGGCTATAAATAATGCATCATAGTCATTAAATATTGATCTGGTTTATACCATTCACAGCTGCACAATTAAGCTAGCTTTTTAAAAATAGCTTCTTGTATATTACCCATAATAGGAAAATGTTTACATATTCTCTTTGGAAACTATATTAGTTAAATTTAAAGGTGATGTGTGTTTGTGGGACTGCTCGCTAAGTCACAGGACTTGTTAATTACCGTCTTGGAAGTCAGTAACTCTTGCTATAAATATCCTGTCTTGGACACAATTCTAGATTCTTTACTGGTGTATCTTGGCTTTCTATATCTGTCTAAATAACAACTATTTTTAGGCTTGGAGAGCCTGCATTTCAATGAGAAGAAACCTGGCGCTACAGGACAATGGTATAGGATAGCATCAATCTTAGATTAATCAGACTTTAGTCTTACATTTTTCTATTCCAATAACACAAATGCTTATAGCTAAACACCAGCACTAGTACATAATGGAAATAATGGGATTGTGGTTTAAGTCTAAAATACAAGAGAGAACAGAGTTGGCACAGTTTTCAAAATCATACCTATTTCTAACTTCTTAAAAAAATAAAATGAATATTGATATGGGTATGATTCATCGCTTCATTACTTTAGCTTATCCTGCCAAAATTCAGTTTTAATTTAGTGTAGTTACGTAGATGCAAGTGAGGAGAAGCATTGTGATAAATCAGGCTTAAGACATTGAGATATGCAAGAAATTTCTGCACTCAAGGTAGATTTTTTTGTTTTACTTGCAAACAACCATGAAAAATAAAGTTTAATTTTCCTTCCTGTATCTACAGCAATGGTATCAGAAATCTACCTATCACAGTAATGCAGCACATAGCAGAAAACCTAAAAAAATATTATACGGTTTATATGAACTTAGCAGTGTATCAGATTTAATTTTTTTTTTTTTTTTTTTTTGGGGGGGGAAGCCATCATAATCTAAACCTAAAAAAATAAATCAAAGTTGAAAAATATTGAGTAGCACCTAAACGTGAAATAAGCTGGCAACAGTGAGTTCATGTACAATATTTACTATGTATGTTTTCATTGCTCTCATTTTAATCCTAGAAATCATTCACAAAAAACACATCCTCTTTCTTAGAACCTGGATGTACAGTGCATATCCCCAGTGCAGGAATAATGGTAGATACCCCATGATTAATTCCGATTAATAATTTGATCCAATTCAATTACCTGTTATTGAAACTCTATCAATTAAGCTTCCAAGTGTTTTTCCTCATTTTAAAAACCTACCCGTTTTTCAGGACAAAGGACCCATTTTACACTGCAAGCCAACTCAAGTTTTCCCTTACTGTACATTTTAAATTATCATAAAAAGAGGACTGGATCTTAAATTAGAACAAGACCTCTGAAAAAAGTTAAATCAGAAAATGCAATACAAAAGACTGACTGCCATGAACAAATCAGAAAATGCAATACAAAAGACTGACTGCCATGAACAAATAGATGGAAGATGACTGTGGGAACGTTACTATGCAATTTTACAAATGCCAAACAAAGCCAAAGACAGCAGCATTTTGCCGAAATCAGTGTCAAGCCTCCCGTTACCTTCCCCAGGGCCAGATTATCACCTACAGAGTCTAAGGGATTTGATCAAGCTCTGAATCCAGACCTCTGCCGTTCCACTTGTGTCTACCTGGAGGGCTAAGCCCTCTCTGCTATCACTAAAACAAGCTCACTGGGTTAAGGGCTTGCATTTTCTACTCCCACTTTCCCTGGGCGCGGGCGGCAGCCTGAGTGGGTTGTTCCATCCAGGTCTGCAGAGCTGTACTTGCCTTCACTGCGTCTGAGCCTCACTTTACTCCTGCTCGCCCTGGCCTGCCTCCTGAGAAACGTATGCCTGCTAGCATAAGTGCTAATGAATCCCAAAAGCTTTAATGCAAATAACGAAAAGGACTGGTGATATGAATTTTTCAAGTAATGATTCACATAATTGGATTCTCTTCTGAGGGAAAAAAAAAAAAGCCATCCATTCATTAACAGAACAGTTTCTATTCATATAAGTATTTTTAAACTTGGCTTTCAGATTTTTATTAGTGAAAGCTATATTCTGTGGAATATTAAGTGGAATCCCTTCAAAAACTTGCAAAAAAAATCCAACATTCAATGTGAATCTATGTTGGTGCTTTATTTTTAGACAGTTGTAGAAATCAGATAGGGAGTAGGCCAATTGCATGACATGTCCCATTATCATACACTCATGTTTCATTGTTCTATACTGTGAATTTCCCTATTTTCCAGCTCCACAACCAATGGTGCTCTGCACTTTTTTCCATTCTAGCATCTGGAGAAATGTATTTCATTTCTAAAGAGTTTCTTAAGGTGGGTTTTTTTTTGTTGTTTCATTAATTCTTAGACAGGATTAATAGCAACAGAAATAAATGTTATTTATCTTACAGAACCTGCTTGCAGTGATTACATTTAATTCATAAAAAGATACCAGGTATATATGTGAATTTGTATATTTGTGAATTCATCCAATAACAGTAGGAAATTATTGACAAAACTTCAAAGAAAAAAAAAATCAACTTTAATGAGTCTTGCTAGGCTTTCTGTAATGCAATAAAATTAATTCACTGGTAAAAGCCAGAGGAAAAATAAACTTCAAGTACACTTGCAGTTTTTTGCTTTGTATCAGAATATTGTTGAGATCTTAGGCAAACAAAAATTAATGGAAAAGCATTTTATGAAGACTATAAAGAAATAAGATGACA
Organism: Scopus umbretta; assembly: GCA_013400535.1. Lineage (NCBI taxonomy): Eukaryota > Metazoa > Chordata > Aves > Pelecaniformes > Scopidae > Scopus > Scopus umbretta. Next base: position 17,652 of record VZTL01050602.1, on the reverse strand, counting down.
AAGATGGAAATAAACGACTTGAACTGGGAGGAAGAACATGTAATTATTTCCAAGCTGCTGGGATCCAGTTACGGTATCTTTGGTGTAATATGTTGAAAAGTTGTCAACTCAAATGTATTGTCCCTCCAAAGTCATTAACTACTGTTAGGTCCCGTGCCAGTCAAGAGCCAGTAGTGAGCTGCTGGCATTACTCTTATTTAGATGTTTCTATCATGTGTGTTTGTTCCTATTCTGACTGAACCAGAACATCAGGTAAATTGTAACACACATTTCCTGTGACATCTGCCAGTAAATCACCAAAGGGAGAGGGGATAGTTTTAGCCCCAAACACCCCCAGAAGGAGGAATTGTTTATTAGCCAGTCAAGTCTAGAAGATGACCCTAATATAACACAGGGCTTATACAAAATATAACAATATAATGAACAGAGGAAAGAGCACCGATTTCAGGGTAGGATGCCCCAGGAGACCTCAGCAGGGAGACCGGCTGCCAGAGCTCTGCATGGGGGGTGACAGGAGCAATTTCATCCCATGGATGGGTGGCCCTCTCGAGGGATAAGCGCTCTGTCAAAGGCCCACAAGACACACTGGTCCTCTCTGGGTTTTTGTTGTTTTGTTTACATGTGTGAAACATTAACAAAGACTACCTGGCACTCAGTTTGTCAGGAATTGAGAGCAAGACAACTGGATATGGAAAGTGAACATTTTTCTGAAGAACTATCTCAGCTTAGTTTAAGCTTGATTATATTCCTCATTTCCCATCTGTGTTCTTTATAAAAATCTATCGGGGTTATTAATGAATAAATGCTTTTGATTCCCCTTTATCTTATCATTAACCATTAAACAGATAGTTACATGTCTTCAAGGTAAATAGATAACAAAATATTCCTTACTTGGAGACTGGCAAATCTATTAATGAAAACACCTGGGAAAAGAAGTAGAATAGCTCCTCATCACACTAGTATCCACATCCAGAGAGTAACATAGCAGGCTTTTATTTCAGCTACACAGACCATGATGGGAGAATTGTCTTTCAATGGCTGACAGCAACCAAGAAGTATGGCCCTCTGGTATGTAGAAAGATATTGGTTGAATCCTGACAGTCACAGAAGCTATATTACAGGTGCTTATTCTAAGGTAAACTAAAATTAAAAAAAAAAAAAAGAGAGAAGACATATTTATGGTCCTTTATCCCTTTCTTTCCCCTCTCTCTCACACATGTTCACTGTTCTTTTTGCCAAACGTAAGATACAACTTAAGTGCACAGAAGTACTTTCTGCTGGCTGCAGTGTTGCAATGATCTTCAAAAGCATGTTTGATTCCAGCAATAATTCAGTAATCTAATCTTCAGCTTACAAAACAGTGGGTAACTGCACCAATAACTACAATGGAGAGAGAATATTACACCCTTATCACCAGGTATCAATACAGAGTTCTAAGGCACAGCCATCATTTAGGCAACAATCTACAAACTAACTAGCAAGAGCTGCTCTTCCTCAACCCAGGTAACTCATCAGTATCAGCTCTGCTAAGTCACCCACTGCTTCCCCCTTCCAGCACAACCATGCCCGTGGTGCAGAGATCAGGCTGCAGCCAGCCAAGTGTCAAAACAACCAAACAGCTATTTTTTAGCGAGACAGGTGCCAGGGAGCCACAGCACGGAAAGCCAGCAGTGCAGGGTCACAGCAGTCCAGATCTCCTTCCCAGACCTCACCACAGTCTCCCAATGCACTTTGTCAGGAGACCAACGCTCATACCGACCACAAGAGCATCCCAAACATCTTTGAGGAGCCCTTTCCAACACTGACTCCTCATAGTAAAGGAAAGTGCCACCAAGTTTCCCTAATGTTTCCTCAAGCAGGAAAGGACAAACACACCGTATCAGAAAGCAGCTCTGGAGTGGTGGCAGTGACAAGAGAGCAAGGTCACCGCTCCCCCTCCTCTCTACCCCTTGGCAAGGCAGGATTCAGTGAGAACCCATAATGATTGGTCCCGAGCAATGCTATAGTCAGCATACATTGCTTTACAGTTCTGCCCAGGATGCTTACAGAAGTTAGAAGAGGATTTCTCACCTTCACGTCCAGCCTTCTGAGCCTATGCACAATCTTGATAGTGAATGCTCTGTGTTTTTAAGTAAACACACAATAAGCATGTAAAGTCTCAAGTTCCTCTCATTTTCTCTAATCTCTTCCTCACTTCCCACCGTGGTATGACTTTCCTATGGTGGTTCTTGCTGAGGAGGCCACCAAACCCATGCTGACACGCACAGTTCCACCAGCTGATACTGGCATTTTGCCGCTGTGCATCCATCACTGCAGCTCTTTATCCTGTGAAAGATTTTTTTCCACCTTCCCTGCCTAACAGCCTAACATGTAGTATGTCCTTTGTAAATCATTGTTAATTACGATTCTCTGCTTTTGATGTAAAACTTTTCTCTCAGATAATCTACATCCATTTTAGTTTACTGTTATATTTTCAGAAATAACTAAAAACTTAAATCCTTACCTTAAATTTATCAACTTCTGCCTTCGAACACGTTGCATGATAAGATAAGACCTGCCCCAGAACAAAAGATAAAAAACCATTTTTGTAGACTTGACAAGTAGAAATAATGGGGCTCTGTACTGCAGTCTAATCAGTGATGTTTAAAACAAATTTAATTAATATTTATACATGGTAATTCAGTTCTGAATGTCAGCATATAATAACTAATTGCAGGTTATCAGGTATACATTTGGCATTTATGTTGCAGGGAATTTCATAGGGAATCATGGACAGTAAGTAATTTAATATTATAAGCATTCCTACATTGTTCTCCTGGAGTTCTACAATTAAAAGAGAAAGAATTTAATGTAAAAATAACAGTAGATTTATAGACTTTAAATAATGCCTTTTCCTATACTGTAAAGCTTTAATGCCGTTGCCAGTGCCACATCACTGCATGCAAATTAGCACCTCTATGCTATGCCTGACATTCTCTTCAATACCATTCTGGAGATGAAAGCATCAAATATAATGCACAAAGTACTGCACACCTCCTCTTATTACCTGTAAGTATGCATACATCTACATGGAATACATTATATCCTTACGTGACGATACTAACATTGAACAAGCACTCCAGAAGGTGCAAGAGCCATCCTGCGTACTGGACCCACCAAGGTCTGACTGTGCATCGGACAAGGTGCTGGTCCATGAGGGAGCCTGCAGAGCCAGAGTGCTCCTAGCAAGGACAGGTCCTCCTCACCGCACAGCAACACCAGATCTGCTTATCTGCTAAAGCTTTGATATATATTTTTCATTTTGAAACTGTTTTCATCTATGAATGTCTGTTACTCATACAAATACCTAAGCTCCATCTCAAATGCCCTTGGCTTGCAATACCTTGTGGCAATAAGTCCTAAGATGTATTTACTGATATCAGTTTTAGAGGTGTCATCTTTTACAGTAACAGGAAATCATTCCTGCACTATGAAAGAATAAACAACAAACACCAATTTACTTGTTCTGTCCCATGCTTTACTTTCTATAACTATACATCATGTCCTTCTTCAAATAGTTCTTTCTGTCCAACTGTAGTGCAGCTTCTCAGAAATCTGTAAGAGTAGTAAATTTATGTCTTCTGCTATGACAGATTACACTTAATACCAAAATTCTCATCAAGCTTCTCCTTTATCTGCATTCATTATATCCCTCTAGATTTTTGCAAGTCTTCCTTAATATTGATTATTCTTTTAATCATTTGCAAATTTTGCATCCTTAATATATAAAATAGTATTTAGCCTGCTTTTGTACCACATGGCATTCTACTGTCAACTGTTCCCCATCATTTATTTACATTTTGGTCTTCTGTTTATTAGTCAGTCTTATGAGAATTCTATATGAAAAACAGTATCTGTATATCTAGATAAGAATCTTATTATGATATATATCAAATTGATTTATTTTGCGTCTGATATCAATGTCATTTTCAAATGCCAATCATTGCAATCCTAGCTAAATACATAAATACTAATAAAGTATTCTGTTACTGAAAAATGGATTCACAGTCCTTCAGCATACACCATTCTTTTCTTCAGTACTTTTCTGCTGTATCTTCAATCACTTTACACAAATATTATCATGAGTTGTAGCTCATTTATAGAAAGAATTACTCTTCACTGAAGCATAGCAGCCATTTATCAAACCTATAATCTACATTCAAGCTATATACCTATTAGTCCTTTTTAGATCAAAGAATGAAGCTGTTATTTTAAACCAAGAAATTTAAATTTCCTTGATTTCAGTAGTAAATAAAAAACTTCTTTGTTAACTTTCATCCCTATGTATCTCAGTGTGCTATCTGGCATTTCTTGTTTTTGTTGCCAGGAGGACTATTAATTCCAAGGTGTAATATTGCACAGATGTCTGGGGCATATGAATGCTTATACTAATTCTCAACTATGATATGTAAAGAATAAGGAATCTTGCAGGAGGCCTGAAGAGGAAAGTTTTTAATTTTTTAATTTTTCCTCCTAAGTGAATAATAAAAAAAGCCACTTATGCTTAGCATGTTTTCTAACATGAACAGTCCTACTGACTTCAAAAAGCCATAACATGCCTACATGCTTTACAGGATAGATCCCAAATACATAAATAATATATAATAATATCCAACCCTGAAGCAAAGAAAAAAATATGCCATCTTCATAGCAATCCAGTTTGGTTTGATTTTTGTTTTAATAGAGGGAAATTCATATCTCAATCAGGCCAACGCTATTTTTGTGGTTCTTATTGTAATGGTGGCTACTGTATGAACTCAAAGGAGTTACACAGTTAAAGGGTGCACACATCAAGGATAGCTAGATCATTTTCTTATCACATGTGAAATTTAAAACAATACTGAAATCTTAGTGACGTTGCCCTTTTATCAGAGGGAAGTTTTAAGATTAATCAGTCTGGCATAAATGCTTTTTAAAGGATCTTAAGTTTCATTCAAACCATTCTTAATTATTGTTTTAGTAGGAATAACAGAAATTTGTAAAGCTAGCCTCACAACTCTAAGCTTTGTTCTCACCAAGATTATTTTTAATATGATTATGTTTAAAATCTCCAGAATATAATAATAGTGCTTTATTGTTGAATCTGCTTATAGAAGTGTAAATAATCGTAATGGTCTGAAGTGTTCTGCATTTTAGAGTTTGTTTTACAGGAGCTGGTAGACTTCATTCTTGGAGGGGGAGGGGCAGAAACAGGAAAAGAAATTCCTACAAATGCAATGGGCAAAAAAAGGAGAAAGCTTTCAATCCATTTAGCTACTCTATATGTATTTTACAGAAAGACATGATGTGTTGGAATGCCTTGTGTTATGTATTGGCCTTGACCTACAGCAGAGCTCTTACTGAACTACCAGGCATCCTGTTTTGACTTTATTTCTAGTAAGACATATCTGATAAGGGTTCAGCAGATGTTGCTTTTGATACTAAAAAACCCCATGATGATCACTTGTTTCGAATTTTGTCCTGTTCACAGTATGTTTCATTTACACTTTACAACGCTAGAAAAACAACAAGCTATCTAACAAGTTATCAACTTCTAAGGAATTTTCAGTAACTGATGGACAAGAAAATACATACAATGCCTAGATAAATTCCTACACTTACACCTGTAAGAATCCAGATTCTCCATCATCACTGTCCCCCTTTCTAATGTAAAAACCACAGGCATCAAATAAGATATCCAGGTTTGAAATTACTTAAGGTGTGCATAAGGTCCACAGTAAGCATACCCTGAGAAAGATCCCCTTCAGCATTACCTCTCTAAGGTGCAGAAAGGTAGATATAGAAAATGCTGCTAACTACAATAAATTCAGAAGCAATAGGTTGCTTTACATGTGAGACTTATGAGCAAGAAAAGGTTTCATTAAGATGTACACATACGTCAAGAGCCACAGATTGTTTTGCCCAGGATTTCTTCACTTGGTCATACATAATTGTGTTGTTGATGCCCAGGCCACAAAAAATAACAAAAGCCTAAAATTAAAAAGAGAAAAAAGAAAAGAAAGTCAATTATAATTCAATTATAATACAAACACAACAATGAATGCTGGCTTAATCACGAAAAGGAATTGCATGGAAATATTAGGAACAATCATGCTTAGACAGGCTATCTTGAGAATGCAGTTAAGTCACTGGCCTCAAGATGAGAAAGATCAGATGCAAGAAACTTGTTTTAATTAGGATGCAACCTTATTAAGTGAGGAGTTCTGAGAATTACTGTCAAACCACAACATTCTTCCCCCCTCCCTGGAGTAGGCTGAAGCAGCATTACCCAGAAATACCAAATCCTGCTGAAAAAGTATGTTATTGCTACAAAACTGAACATCTCTTACTTCAAACAATCGCTGGTCAGCATCGTCAAAGGGTTTCCCATCAAGCCTGTTCAACACTTGAGCTACCCCTTTAGGAAGAGTTAATACGAATTATAATCTTCATTTATTAATTCGCAGTGCAGAATATTTTATTCAATTGGTGACTTTCAAAATACATCTTTCAAACTGAAAAGCAGAACTGCAAATATTTATTCTGAAAATTATTAAACAGACATAAACATGTGAAAGTCTGATTGTTTTGATACCAGGACTCCGTTTATTACTTTCAACTTTTCACTAAAGGTTAAAGATATCTTTGGGAAAAAAAACTTAAGCACTTTGCTAACAGCAATCATGTAAGTTGTCCTAGCCATTTGGAATTACTAATATAGTTTTGCTCAATCAGTACCTTCATTTCTAAAATCCTGGTTGGTTTAGCATCATCTGGTGTCATGGTTTAACCCCAGTCAGCTGTCCTGGCTGTGCCCCCTCCCAGCTTCTTGTGCCCCTGGCAGAGCACGGGAAACAAAGAAGTCCTTGACTAGCGTAAGCACTACTTAACAACAACAAAAAATATCAGTGTGTTATCAGCATTGTTCTCATACTAAATCCAAAATACAGCAACTAGGAAGAAAATGAACTCTATCCCAGCTGAAACCAGGACACCTGGGTATATAAGTCCTTTTTTTCTCATGACTGGTCCATAAATTTATTGAACCAATGAAAGAAAATGTATTTTCCTTAAACCACTTGAAAAAGCAAAAGTGTTCAAAGCTTTTGGCTTCAGCTGAACTAACACCGAGTTCTACTGCAACAGCCATTTCTGTTTCATTTAGCTACAATATGCGCTTAGAAAAATACTACAAGAGCAATTGGCAGTCAAGGGTTCAGTTTCTTTCTACTTCTTTAAGGTAATACGCACTTCACAACGAACAATGAGACATATTTTTAAAAGACTCAATTCCCACAACATCTCTGCTGAATAAGCTCAAAGATCCTGATCCTGCGTGGCACCAAATGCCTTCAGCAATGCACTACTGGTCCCAGCTCTCACTGACAGCCACAACACACGGGGATGTAAGGCTTGCCCTGCTGATTTAACTTGCTGTCGCTTTGACTTGAATTCTTCTGTGGAAAGTTACAGAGGAATCTGGCCCTGTTATTTACAAATGGTGCTCCTTTTTGTGCCAAAAGCAGGTAATAACGCAGGGCCAATTGCAGGTGTTTCGTAGCCGAGAAGCATCCTATCAAACACGCAATAAAACCCTGTCACATCCCGATCCAGCACACACCACTGCCGCAGGCAACTCTGACAGCTGCCACGGCCTCTCTGGCAAGTCTTCCCTGACTGTGCAGTTTATCATTAAAAAGGGAAATGACCACTTGGCTAGACTGTGGAAACCGTTGCCGAGTTGTGTACAAAAAAGGGAGACCCAAGAAAAGTATCAAAGCATATCAAACATTTTTCACTAATATTGTCAGAATTTCTGTTTTCATCTCATTAGTCTTCAAGTTTCAATACAATATATAACTTAACAATGACACAATGGGAAAGCTGAAAAAGTCCATACAGTATCCAAGTCAAAATATCCTTTCTTGGATACTTAGCATGCATCCTAGGTACGTAACTTCTTAACAATATTCAGCTAGGAAAAAGAAGAAAAAGGAACACAGAATTAAAAAGACAGAATTAAATTTACATAAGCACAAAAATGATGCAGCTATGAGGAAGGTCTTACCGATTATTTGGTGGTTGCTATTCCATATAGGTACACAGAGAACAGACCTTATGTGAAAGCCAGAAATTTGGTCAGCCTAAAACACAGAAATAAGAGCTTCCATTAGCAGTAGGTACCATTTGCAGCCTTTTACATTCTAGTAACAGAAATGTCAAGGAGTAAGTTTACATTTACAAATGTCATTCCATACCGATCAGCTCTCGCTCAGAAAAAATTTCTGCTGAAACCTCATTCACAGTAAGATTAACCAAATCACAAGGATTATTCTAAAAATTGCCAAAGAAAATACAAACGTTGCCATCTTTGCCACAGAAAGCTTGCACTATTTGACTTTGATTTGGAATTAAAGACAAACTGCAATTGAGGCAATGTCCAGACAATTCCTGGGTTACTTACACTGATGGATTAGTAGAGACAACCTCCATTGAATAAGTGTGCCTTAGAAATACTCTTCCCAATTGTCAAACTGAAACTGGATTTAGCAAAGCAGCTATAAAAGGGGGCTTACAGGAAATATGCATTTTCAGAAGAAAGGCAAGAGTAAGTAGGGAATTGTGCAGCAGTGCAAGCTAGGAAGAAATGGAAGGATAAGGTCAAAACCAAGATTTGATATTTTCTATGTAGGTTTAATTGGTCCTGTAGTTCTGAAGAGAATTTTCTGCCTCATTTGTTGTTTTCTATCTAATATAGTATAAAACTTTGCAAGTTATTATAAGTGTCACTGATTCTCTCTTTTCTATGGTTAATAAGCTTTATTCTTTAGGGTCATTGCTGCAAAATCTGACAAAAAGAAAGTACTTTTTCAAAAGACATTAGAGTAGGAGAGTGGGATGAGCCCACTCATAGGGGATCAGGAGATGTTCTCTTACTAAAACTGCTGTGCTACAGGCAACCTGTGATAGAAGAAAAGACCAGCAACAATTCATATGCTGGAGGCAGGATGGGATCACTCTGATCTTCTAGCTAGCAAAAGATATAACTCAGGTTTTGCCAGAGTACTACTTATTTGTGTATACTCAGAACTCATCACTGACATCAGCGTGGAATGCCACCTAAAATCCATGGGAGTGGGGGATCAACTGCCTCAGATGTATATCTTAAAATGAACTCAGTGAAAATACTTCAGCATCAAATTCTTGGTGAACAAGTTGAAAATGCAGCACCAACATTTGAAAATGACAGTGTTCTGGGAGAAAAAAAAAGAGAGAGTGTTTTTAATAGAAGCAGAAAACAGAATATCTGTTCATAACTAGAAATGTATGTTTGATTCTAAGTCATAAGGGATAATTGTGGTCCTCTTACTACACTTGACTGACTGTAGAAATAATTGATTGTAACAACTCAATTTAAGAATTAAATTTTCTTAGGAACCCACCAACAGAAAATAATTACTGCCCTTTGTATTAAGTGTTTTTCTATATATAAATTGGGCAGTGCCTCTAACTTGGAAAGGACTAAGTGTGAAACAAATAAGAGATAGCTGAATTATTCAGGACACGATATATTAAAAGTATAACTGCAAACATATCAAGGATTGGCATGCTTTATTTTAGCATATCTCTTCGGCAAGAAGTAGACCCCAGGCATTAATTGTACTTTTTGAAATTCTGAACAAATTAGCATCAACACAGTTTTCTTGTACACTTTTCCAGCAGGCCCCTTTTATTTTTCTTGTTTTGACAAATTCTGCTGGTCTGAGAGATAATCCCGTTAATGACACATGTAATAAAACTGGAACCAAGCACACTCTCAACATGAAACATTTCCAAGCACACTTATTGTAGTAATATAGTTTGGCAAGCTTGCTGACCAAGGCTGTCTGCTGATTAATGTGCTGCCCAACTGCTGGCCAAGTCCCCCACAGTAATAGTTTCACTGGATAGAACTCAGTGAAGATTTTGTCCTTCCATAGGCCTCTAACACTATTTAGGTCTTAAGTATACATATACGTTTGTAGCTGTATCTACACCTTCCCAACTGAGGCTAGAATTAATACCTTAGGGTACACAAACAACTTCTATCAGGAGTGATATGTGTCTTGGAGAAATAACTAATCTTGTGTGTATATTTTATTTGTGCAAATTAAAAGGTTAGTTGGCTAAGTTAGATCACAAACAACATTTGTCTCTCTAGACACCGGTTCTGTTTACACTCTGTGTGTACAGTCCCAATCACCCCAACAGCTAACAACGATGGTGCTGCTAACACTGAATACCACCAGCAGCGTTTTCAGCAATAAAAATCAGTTTGCATAAATATCAAAACACTTGATAGGGGAAGGTATCACTTATAAATAGAAAAAAATGAATCATGGACAAAGTAACTGCCTAAAATCATACGCTAATTCAGTGACCTGTGTTTGCTGTATAAAGCCATGTCAACACCAGCAGATCAGAAGGAGGACATACCGGATAGAAAAAAATAATTCAAAATAAATATTCACATTTTACAGCCATTTGGCTATAACAATAAAATCATGCTATATTAGTTGCAATGCTAAAAAATGTGATGTATATTTACATTTCTAAAAATCTCTTACTTCAGCATCAAAGCGAGGATCCTGATAGGCATCACTGATGTTCACTGGGAGACCGGTGGAAGCTACGAGTTCAGCAATGCTATTATTTATTAGCCAATCAGAATAAGATGATGATTTCTCCACACTGTCTTTGAAACTATCAAAAGGCATAACAAGGGAAGAAAAGAATACAGTCAGAATTGCTTGAAAGTCCAACAGGCATGTTGATAGGAACAGCAGAATCATTCATAGTTATTAAACGTTACTAAGCATTATGTATGGAACAGTGATTTGGTATTTTTTGAAATGGTAGATCAAAAATTCCCTCCTTTACACAATTCTGTCTATTGCAAATAGCATTGGTCTCCCAAGTAAAGTAAATACAGCATTTTAATAATAAAATGCATTTACATATGAATCAAGAGTAGGATTATGTTCCAAGTTTCTGTGGGACACAGGCCTTCTCATCAAAAGCAACCAGTTCTAAATAATATTTTCCATAGAGCTACTTAAAAGTATATAATTTTAAGATTTTAATTTTTCAATTTAGTATAATAATTTGAGGTATTTGTAAGTCATACTTACAATCATTTTTCTGCCAAGGGAAATGCCATTCTTAAAAATTTTGGTCTGAAATGCCAGACCTGAGTGGCTGAAGAAGGGATTATGAAATAAGTCTAAAAATCAGTAACATAAGCATGTTGCAGCAGGTGCATCCAAGTAGACATACAATACATTAGCAT